>WEZZ01022120.1:3970-15548 GCA_013400585.1 Chloropsis cyanopogon | reverse complement strand
CCAGTGTCAGCTTCATGCCATTTCCTCAAGTCCTGTCCCTTGTCACAAGGGTGAAGGGTTTGGTACCTGCCCCTCCCCTTCCTGGTGAGGATGTTGAAGACCACAATGAGGGCACCCCTTGGTACTAAGAGTAAGTGAGTTCACATGATCCTACTATAGAATCATGGAATCATTTAGTACAACAACAAACCCAGCACTACCAAGTCTTAAACTTGGTAGTGCTGGGTTTATGCTTGGAATTGAGTACCTCCTGGTGAACCTGAGTTTACCACTAAACTGCTCAAGTTCCTGAGCAGTTCATCATTGACTTACATATTAGTGCAGATACCCTGTGTGCAGATGTGTATTGTGTACCCACAGCAGTGCAGGCATGGGCTGTAGATTCCCACATCTTATTGAATATGTATTAATCATAAATACTGAGACTTTTAAATGAAAGCAGTGAAACAACCTGTTATTGCTAAACTACATACAAAAGAACCCACGTTTTCTTTCATCAACAGACTGCAGTATTAAGAGTGTTCCATTTGCAATTAGTTCTTTTTAATGTCATGCTTCAAAACTGATTAATTGAAGAAGAAATGCTGGACATTGAAAGATACAGACTGTCTCATGAACTCTGGCACTTCCTGCTTAAAAGGTGCTGCCATATGGTATAACAAGGAAAAGTTAATACATTTAGACATGCTTGATTGCTGTTTTTGTTTAGTGATGTTCAATATACATGTGAGTATAAGAAAAAAAGATAAAAAGCTTGTATTTGAGATTGTTTTATAGGTTTTCCTACTTTCAAAACTTCCTGTTAAAAGTTTTTGATATTACAAACTGATAGCAAACAATCAAACAAAAAATTCCCCTGTATCATTGGAAAAGCAGCTTTTTATATCCTTAAAAAGAAGACAAAAAAGTAAACAAGAAAAATGTCCTAAGTAGAAACCTAACAGAATTCAAGGTGCCATATATAGAATAAATGAATAGTTCTTTTCCAATTAATTGAGTTTTTTAAATAGATTTAAGTTAAAGAACAAATACAAGAAAAATAATAAAGAATCCCAAAATGACCTGTTGGCTCAATTTCTGGGGAGCAGTGATAATTTTAAAATTATGTGCCACTAATCTTTCTTTTTGACATAAATTGTCTTTTGGGGCATGAAAATTCATTGTTTTCCTTTAACTTCTCTGTGAGAAAGTGGAGAGGAGTAACACTGAGCGCTGGCACACTTGAGAGAGCTGGGGAGCAGTTGCGGAGCAGTAATCAGTCTTGCATATTGCAATATCTAAGTGGGTAATGATGATGAATGTTCAGCAGGATGCTGTGTGCTATAGAAATGATGCCTCTTCTGTTCGATCTGTATGCAGACAGAGTCCTGCAGAACCTGTAAGAAAGTACTATTTGCTTTGGCACAGCCTTGTTAGCACCAGGATTTCTTACATGCAGGTTGTGTGCTGCTTGCATATTGGAGGGGTTTTTAAAATTAATTTAGGTTGTTTGGACCCTTGACTTGCTGTTATTTTTGATAGAAAGTGGCTGATACTTTGAAAAGTAATTTTGGGATTTTTTTTGTTTGTTTGGGATTGAAGGGAAGTGTTGTGTTGAGAGGTTAAATATGGAGTGGACACTGCTGCAGCTGTGTGGGTTAATGCCCAATCTAGGTGTAACTCTGACACATTCAAACATGACTCATTTGAGAAGAAGGAAGGCTAGACTATGTGAATGATCTGTTGTTTTGGCTTTTTTAAGTGCATCTGTATCCATCTGATTGTCTCCAGTGTGAAGGGTCACAGTTGCAATTACACGTGCAGTCTGTCCAAAGTGCTTTAATGCCAACATGTATGTGGAGAGATCAGTTGAAAGGGACGTGTCTGCAAGATGAAGTTTTTAGAAGAAATCTTTGCCCCTCAAAAAGCAGGTTTTATGATGTTTTATGTGTTGAACATGGGAGCCTCTTTCTGCAAAGAGCTGGAGCTAGTTGTGGAAGGAGCCAGGGAAAATTCTGGACTCCACGAGTGGGGAACTCAGCATGATGCAGGAGCCTAGGTGAGGAAACTTCTGTGAAGTTACTGCGTGATGTCCTGATCCCTGTGGCAATATACAGTGTTTGGCTTTGAATTTACTCTGGTGAGGACCATTAGTGGGGCTGGAAGTTTGAAATGTTGCCATACTATGCCACTGCTCCAGATTGCAGCAACTCAGCAAAGATAATTTAGTAGTCTGTACTACTGTGAGCTGATGCATGAGCTACCTGATGGTGAAATATGATCATTTTAGGAAATTAAAATGTTTTAATTGAAAATAATTTTTCTCTTGATGGCTCTAAACTGTGGAAGAAAATAAATACAGCAGCTGCATGACAAGAGCACTGTGTTAATCTGCAACAGCTAAGGTAGGAATAACAGACTGATGGGACTTGCTGCTTGCAGTAAATATTCAAAGTTGTATAACAACAAACAGCCTGAGGACAAGGTATTCAGGTATTCGACTGTTTGAGAAAATTGTTCCATATTGTCAGTAAGATAATAACACCGTATTACACTAATAATAACACCACATAGTAATCCACTATGTAGATTACAGATTGGTTGTTTTAAAATGACCTAAATAATACAATGATAAAATAGTAAATTCTTTTTAAATTTGACTGGAGAAATTTTGAGGCTGTTTAGGCTGTTCTGTAAAACCGGATTATTAATAGCAGGAATACAAAAAACTTAACATTTTTGTGTATTTTACCTTTCTGCACCTTAAAAATAATTGTATTGGTAAGTACTCAACTGACTGTATTTATTAAATTCTTTCTGTAAAACCTTTACTTTGAACTACCACTATTTGAAATAATTCCATTAACAGTGTGGAACAAAATGAACTGAAAACTGGCTAACTAGTAATTTTCAAAATAATAGCAACAAAAAAACCCTGTTGGAGAGGGGTAGGTGGTGTGTCCCAAGAAATTCACTGCTGGGTAGACTTGGCTGAGGGAGCTTGCTAGCACTGGTGTGGCAGAACATGAGAAGTCCCAGACGTGGCAAGCTGTCCTCGTGCCGTCTGTGCAGTCTGCTGTACCTGGGCAGCCTTGGTGTCCCAGCACTCTGACTGCAATGACATGTGCCTCTGCACAGTAGGCACAATTACCCCCGTTTTGGAATGAAGCATGTTGAGCACTCTTACTTCATCCCCTGAAGCCCATATTTCATTTTATGAAGCCCAAAGGGACCTCTAGACCTTGTACTTTTATCTGATTGCTGTGGGCTGTTTAAATAGGGGACTGTGTCCCCTAATGTGTAACTGAGACCTGCCTGTTTCAGAAGTGAATTTGTCCTTTGCATTCTTGAGAGATGCCATGGCTCTTGTACTGCTTTTACTCTTGTATTATAGATGAATGTGAACACCTTCTCTCCTTCTTTCATATGAATTTGTCTGACTTCAGTGTCAACTTTTGTCTCTTGTTCTCTTGTGCTGTGAGATTGAAGTGCCTTTTCCAGACCTGCTGTTACTTTGCATTTGAATCACATGCTTCTGCCATTTGTTTGTGAATCCAGTCGCAGTGTCCAAGTCTCCCAGACAGCTGCTTCTCTCTTTTCTCTGGATACAGTTTATGGCTCTCTGCTGCATCTCTTGGAATATGGAAGCTCAAGCAAGACCCTGCATTTCAGCACTGATCTTGGCTCTTCTCTCTCTAACTGTGGGTCACTCTTCCCTATCGGTACACCTGGGCCTTGCAGTCATGCTCATGAGCTCATTTTGTGGGGAGGTTCATGTGGAGCTCCTGTGCTGCTGCTGCCCACAGAAGGCCTTTTTCCAACACTGTCCTGTATGTCAGACTTTAATTCGCCATCCCTGGATGTATTAGCTTGTGTACATAATTTAAGATTTCAGTTTAAAAGCTATAGCCAGGAGGTTGAGGGAAGTGATTCTGCCCCTCTACTCCGCTCTCATGAGACCTTACCTGGAGCTGTGTGTCCAGCTCTGGCATCCTCAGCACAGGAAAGACATGGATCTGTTGGTGCAAGTCCAGAGGAGGACCACAAAGATCATCAGAGGGCTGGAGCACCTCTCTTAGGAGAACAGTTTGAGAGGGTTGGGGCTGTTCAGCCTGGGGAAGAGAAGGCACTAGGTTGACAGCAACCTTCCAGTTCCTGAAGGGAGCTACAAAAGAGCTGGAGAGGGACTTTTTGCAAGCGTGGGAAGTGACAGGACAAGGGGGAATGGCTTTGAGCTGAAGGTGGATAGATTTCGAGTAGATAAAAGGAAGGAATTCTTTACAGTGAGTGTGGTGAGGCACTGAACAGGTTGTTAGAGAACTTGGGGATGCCCTATCCCTGAAAGTGTTCAAGGCCAGGTTGGATGGGGCTTGGAACAATCTGGTTTAGTGGAAGGTGTTCCTGCCCATAACAGGGGAGTTGGAACTAGGTGATCTTTAGGTTCCCTTCCAACCCAGACCATTCTGTTATTCTATGATTGTATGAAAAGCATATGTGGCCAAAATAGCTGAATTTCTTCTGCCTTTACCTTCTCTTTTTAGCTACTTCATCCATTTGCTTTCTCATTCAAAATTTACATCAGACCTTTCTACCCTTAGACCTGCAGGGCACCTGTGCTTGAAACACATTGTGACATAAAACAGGAATTGAAACTGGTTTTTTGTTGTTTTATTTCCATTGAACCCATTAAATGCTAAGGGAGAGAGACAATAGTTCAGTGTTTAATTTGGCTTTATTTATTATTGTGAATTTCTAAGTGAAACCAATCTGGAAATCACTACCTTTTGGTAAAGAACTGGTTATTTTGATCCTAAAATTTAATTTTCTTCTTGTATGCACACACCTACACATGCACAATTAAAGTTTTGTACAGATTCCAATGGTAATTTTTAGACAGAATTTTCAAAGTTTTGACATTTTAATTTTTTGTAAACAAAAAACCTCGTTATCATGTAAATTAGGGTTTTCCAAAATAACTCAACGTTTTGTCTGAAAGGCTTGTGGAAATGAAAACTATTTCCAGGCTTATGTAATGGGAACAACACAATTAAAAATAGATGAGTCTATTCTTTTTTTATTGGTTCAACATGGCATATTTTTAGTTTTCTATATTTTTTTAAATACTTCCATGTTTCTCTCTGAAGAAAATGTCAACAACACTCTAATTAATTGTTCTACTGTGTAAAGAAGACTAGGCTTTGTATATATGAGCAGCACCAAACTGCTGCCATATATTTACAGAAAATCAATGAGAAAAATCTAGCTAGAATATTGTCACTTCCCAAAGGAAGTAAAATTTAATTTTCACCAATCAAAATGTCAGTTTGATGAATGTATGTAAGACTACATATACCAAACTGCAGAGTTCATTATACTAATATAAATTGCAGAGTTATCATTATGTTAATTACATAATGCCTAATAAAATAAATTTGACAGACCTTAATAATTTGGCTTTATTTGAAAAAAGTGATTATTTCCAGTAGCTCCTGGGTATTAAAATCATACTTACCTGTTCAATGTTCTCTAAAGTGTACTTGAGGGGCTCAACTCATGCATTTGTCTGTTCTGTGTCTTCATGTCGTTTTCCGTAGGTGAAAATTTTAATTCCTTCTAAGTATTTCTCTGTAAAATACACTTATATTTTACTGCTTTGTCCTTTTCTGGCTCCAAATATTTGTTAATGAGTGGGGTTTTTTTTTGGTTTTGTTTGATTTTTTTTTTCCTCACCAAACTTGTAGAGTATATAGAAAATATACATTTTGTCACTTAAAGCCTTTCAGTTCACTGTTCAGTACTTTCTCTCCTCACATGCATCTCTTGGCATCTGGCACATGAAAAGTTTTCTCCTAAGCTGGGTGCCCTCCCAGAACCAGGAGAGAGGCAGGAGCTTGCTGCTGCTGGAATACCATTCATGTTGCCCTGTCCAAGCAGTGATGGTTTGGCCAGCACAGCTTCTTAATTTCTCTCATCTCCCTTATGGCCCTCCCTCATGGAATGGGATGTGGGCCTATCTCCTCCCAAAGCAGACTGGCTTTGGACCAGGCTTCTCAGGGCTTGGACCAGTTGGAAGTTGAAAAATCCAGGAATGGAGATGGCACAACCTCTTGGGGTTACTTGCTCAGCTGCCCCGCTATCATCACCTGCTTCTTTCACCTGCTGGAACGTGCTCTGTGGTGTGCTGTGCCCCTGTTTGTACCTCCCAGGAGCTGCAGGATGCCTTTGCTACCAAGGCACAGTGCACACCATCGGGTCCTCCAGGTCATTGATGTTACAGGTCTCAGGACAGACCCTGCAGTTCCCCCTCCACTTGGTGCTGGTCTCAGGGTGGGCTACAGCTCACTCAGCCTGAGTGTCCAGCCACCATCTTACCTCTCTGGCTTAACTGAGCTCCAGTCTTTTCTCTTTCTTTGCCATCACTCTGAATATTGTGTAAGTTCTTAATAGCAATTATAGTTGTGCTGCTTTTTCTCCCTCACCTTCTTTTTTCTTTTCCCAAAAAAGACCCTGTACATTGCAAGACAGAGAGCAGGGAAGTGATGTGGTACCCTAAGATTTACTCAAGAGGGTTTTCTGTACTGGAGCTCCCATGCTTTTCTTCCTCAAAAAACAAACCATTAGTTGCCATAGAGTAAGTAGGATAATTAGGTTCTTTCTGGGAGGACAGGTAACTGATGACTCTAAGATCCTGCATTGCACAATTGAACTTCTGGAGCTATAATGGAGTTTAATGGCTTTTATCTCCACAGTGCGTTCTTTCAAGCAGAAGAGGCTTTACTGAATTGGTACTTGGCTTTCCTTTTCTTTGGTTATCTGCTGTTGGATTCCTGTGTTTTGTGTTGAGGAGATGGAGGAAGCTATGAAAGGATCTAAGATGACGTGAATTTACCCATCAGCTTGAGAGAAATGCTGTAATTTCTTGGTTTTGACAGTACAGACTGCAGTATGATTTGCATGCTACTGACACAGTGCATTTGAATAGGTGAGGAAAGGATGGATTTGGTCCTGTTTTTCTCTTTAATGCCTGTTATGGCTTAAGAAAATGACTGAATATAAAAACACTCTGGTTCCATTACAAGAAGTAATGGCAATAATTTACTCAGCTGTAGAAGTCAGAAAAATTTTATTCTGAAAACCAAGAGAAAGAAAGCCTAAATTTTGTACAGTGGTAAATCTTGAATAAAGGTTAGATTTGTACAAGGTTAAATTATTTTGTCAACACATTAGCTATAAGGATAGATGTACTGCTCAGTTCAGGAGGACCAACCAGCAGCCTGCCAGCAAATTATGGAGAAGGTAGAACTGAGTCTTTTACAGAGGCATTTACCTGAATAATGACAGATTGTAGGAATAAATTGAAAAATGGGAGGTTCTGACTGGATATGAGGAAAGAAAGCTTTATCATAAGGATAATTAAGCAGCGAATCAGGTTGCCCAGGGTCTGTGCACTTTCCATTCTTTGATGTGTTCAAGACTAAATGCAATAAAGCCCTGAGGGGAAACATGGTTTGGCCTTACCTTGGCCAACAGGTTGAACTAAAGCCATCCATTTATGCCTTAGAACCTGAATTACTCTATGGGATAAGAGTTTTCTCTATGCAAGATTCATAGGGGTCTAAACTGCATGGCCATTTGGCCTGGGTGATTTCTGCAGTTTATACCCTTTGTAAAGACCAGTTGCTCCGCAGCCTTTTTTCATCTACAGCAAAACCATTAGCCATTATTACAAGGGATAATTTTGTGTTGAATGCTACAGCAGTTCATTTGATTCTCAGGTGGTATCAGTTGTTGTAAATTTAGAATTCATTCTGTATGCTTTTGTTTCATTGGTTTTACACACAGTACATCTCTTACTCCATATTAACCTTGTCATGGGCTACATTTTCACTTCTTTCCCAGACTGCCTTCATTGTAAATTTTAAGTACAGCTTTGTGCTCACTTGCTCCTGCTAGTCTTTCTGCATAATTTCCCCCTTTTGTTATATTTCCCAGTATCTAGAGATGTGATGGTAGCAAGTTATTAAGGTAAGTTTGTCATCATTCAGAACAAAGGATTTGTTGACAAGAGAAAACAAACCCCAGATACTGTCATTGTCTGTGAAATTTGTAATTCTCAGGACTTTTATTGTAAAGTTATCATGGATCTTTTTTAGTCATTATTACTATTGTTAATAATATATTCTTCCACTGCCATGAGATAGGCTTCCTCAGCTTTTTTCTTGTATCAAATTTTCATGCTGCAAGCCACTTCTTTATAACTGTTTTGTTTTGATACTTGTTTTGGTTAATATTCTAAAAGGAAATATTCTTTTGGATCAGTGATACCTTATAATTTTATCCCAAAATTATATGCCTCTAAGGTATGAAGCATAACTTACCCACTTAATGCACATGCTTAGTGAATTATGATACTTCTGTCTTGATTTGAGGGAAGGATCCTGTATTTTGACACTTTTGAAATTTGTATCCTTGAAACAGTTGTGTTTTATCTTGCAGAGCTGAAGACATATATAGAAAGAGTCAGGGTGGTGGGAAAAGTACGAGTTTAGGGAATCCCATACTTAGGAGCCAGAGTTAACCCTGCTTTGGTGAGGACAGTTTACTGAAAGCTTTGGACTGAATTAGGGTTTCACTGTTTACACTGCCATCAGTCTGTGTCCTCATTCTGACTCTTTGCAGGCAATGTCTTTGCCCCACTGAGTTTTAAATACCCCTTGAACTGAGCTGTGTTGGGATCTGACCCATGACAAGACTGAAATATTCTAAGGCAAGTAGGGCAGGACAGACTGTAGTTTGGCAAGTAACAGCTGACCAGCAGCACATTCTTTTGACAGGGGGATGAATGTGCAGGCAGTTACTGGTGAAATACATAGGTGTATATATACATAGATATATGTAATATGCATATTTACATATGCATGTGCTCCCACAAAACCAGACTGCTTCAAACTGAGATTTAACCTGAGAAATTTTATCTTTCCCACAACGTGAAGCATCTTAAAATGGGGAATCATATCTTTGCAATCTGGTTAAGGTCATGGTGCCATCTCCATGCTATAGTTTTGATATTACTAGGATGTAGGGTTTCATTTGGCTTATGGGTGGACACATTTCCTTTGAACTGTGTAAAAGCTTACACCGTGTTTTTTTTAGTTAAAAGACTGCCAGCAGCTGGTGCATATTTTTAATTTTTTTTTCTCTTTTGGTAGCTATGTGAGTTGTGCATTGCTCTGAGGAAAATACAAATGAGTTTTGAATCAATTAGAACTATCATTCTGGCTTAAGGAAATAAAGAAACATAGCTCATAATTGTAAAGCATTTGCAGGTCACAGAAGAGCTTGCTCCTGATCATCAGGTGTTCTTGCACAATATAGATGCAAATGGCTCATTATTCCCTAAGTAATGAGGAACTTCATTTTAAGAACATTTCAAGAGTGAGAATTACTGTTTGTGTGATAGTTTATATATTCCAACTCTACATCTTACAACTTATTTTTTTTCTGAAGATATGTTAATTTTTTTCTCTAGAAATTACTGATTTGTGGCAAAGTTTTTTATGTTATAATGGTTGTTTTGCCTAGTGGCTTGATGATGCCACATCCTCCATCAGTTTCTTCCTGCCTGTCTGCCCTCCCCTTTTCACAGGCAATCAGTCTGCCTTCTTTTGTTATTCATTTTGAGCTTCTTCATTTTTCCTGATGGGATGTGGTATAGCATTAAAAAAAAAAAACCTTTTAAATTACCACTCATAAGAAGGAAAATTACTGATTCTAAGAAGGAACTACTTTGTGGCCTTCCTGTAGGTGCTTCAAAGTGCATTCAAGTAGAGTTGGCATTGGCATAGACTTTCTGGTCAAACTAAAGCAGATGCCATGATTGCAGTTGTCATGGAAATAGGTATGGCTGCATTGCCCTATATAGCCTGTGTAAATGCAATTATATATTTCTGACTATGAAGGGGAATCACAATTCAGAGCACTGGAACAAAATAATTACATCATTTGATGCTTCCTTTTTATTATTTCTTCATTTTTTGTGTTTGTGATTTTGGCCTTAGTCACATTAATTGTTCTTGCAGCAGTAAGCATGGCTTTAATTGATGTTCTCAAAGTGTGTCCAAATATTTTGAAAATTGCCAAGCATTCTTTCCTTTATAGTCACTGGGTTTTATTTTTAAACTAACTAAAACTTGGAACAAGTTTATAAAATATCTCATGCTTTTTTTTTTTTTTTAATTTTTCTCTTTTAACACCTAAGGTTGAATTTTAAGTATTCTGTAACAGGTTTGTAATTAAGATGAAAGGTTATTTTTCCCCTGTTCCAGAAAGTAAATGCTTGGTTTGGTTTTTGAATGCTTAATTCAGAGGTCTAATATGCTGAATTTGTAATAATAGGTATCATTTGATGAAGTTTTCTGAGAACTATTTTATATATGGGTAAGGTAATGACATGATGCTCCTAGGTTTGAGTCCCAGCTCATTAAATGGATGCCTTGGAATCCTAGCTGGGCTATTAATTTTTCATGTCTTTATACAGTATAAATGATTAATGTGTACTCCTGCACTAGAGTCTAAGATTTTGAAATGGGGAATAGCAGATGACACAGCATACTTTCAGCTGTGAAAATGTTCCCCAGGGGAGCACTAAAATCTGAAAAAACAGTGAACAGACCAAACAAAGAGTTAAATTAAAGAAAATGCTTTAGGTTCTTGTCATTTGAAAACAGATAAATATTTTAACTTCCCATGAACATTATGTTATTTCCTACAGATGTAGGAAAACCTAGGTATTTAATGTCATGTCAGGTAAGGTACTTCAGAGAAAGTATCTTAAGTATAGGTGGGGTTATTTAGTTAGTTAGTCTTTGCATTCAAATGAATTTCAATGAGAATTTACACAGTTGGTAGCAGAGGAGTTACTTTACCAGTAGTTGCCTGCTGGGAGTTATTTTAGGAGTGCTTTGCTCCCATTGCCTTTGAGGAGATGCTGTTAGGTCCCTGCCAGCTGAGGTGGTCCAGGGAAGCAGCAGGAAGAGCTGTGTCTGATAGAAGTTTGCTCCACTTGCAGGCTTCTGAGGTATGGACCATGAAATACGCACGCATACAGGGCCAGAAGCCAAAGCCTCGGAATCAAAGAGACAGCAGGGACTGGGATGTGCTAGGGGATGGTTTGTGGCCTTGTGCCATTCATTTTCCACTGCTGATGGCAGTTTAAAGTCCTGCAGTTCAGAGGGATGTGAAGTGTATGACTAATGCAAAGGGCACAAATTTGTTTGTTTCACAAAGCCATTACAGTAAAATTCCTTTCACTTGCTTAGTCCTTCTCTGTTGTTTCAGATGTTTGTTTTTACAAAATCACAGCATGAATTTTAGAAGTTGTGCGGCCCCTTTCAACTATACCTCCTGTGAAAAACTTTTTAGATGATACATGCTGAATGACATTAGATAATAACAGGCCTGAAAATGATTCTTGCACTTTACTGGAAACTGCATCAGCTCCTGATTTAAGAAAGGCTTTTTGCTAATACCAATTCACTTGGCTGCATTGTTTCTGAGGGAGATGTGTGCTCTGTTGTTACCATGTTTGCTTGTAGAACAT
>WEZZ01022119.1:22864-49684 GCA_013400585.1 Chloropsis cyanopogon | reverse complement strand
GTCCTACAGGATGAGCTACTCAGGGGAGTTTATGTATTCCCATTAAATTCAGCAGCTAATTGCATGCAAAGCTAAAAATGGCTTTGAGATGCTTACTGCCCACAGAATCTGACAAGAAACTGCTCTTCTTAATAGAAAAATACAATAACCTTAGCCACCTATTTTGCTTTAGCCTTTGACAAATATCAGGCTCCAAATAATCTGTCACTTTCTTGTCAACTCTTTTTATTAATTGTTTCTTAATCCTATTTTATATTTTATTTGCTCTATTTATGTTGATTTACTCTTTGTCACACACCTGTCCGATGAATTTAAAATTAAAAAGTGGAAAAGAATTTTATTTGACAATAAACTCTGTATTAAAAAACTCTTTGTGGCCATCTAAATGTAACATGTTTATTTTCATGTCTTTGCTTTGTCTTAAAGCAGTGCAGAGATTGAGATTCACCCCAACTATCTGAAGCGGGAGCAGTAGGCCTCCTGAAGGGACATTATACTTGTTAATGTCTTTCTTCTCACAACATTATGAAAGGCATCAGGACAAATGAATTCTTGAGCTGGACAATGCAGATGAGTGTCTGACATGGTCTCTTAGATGTCTTGTAGCAAAGCCACAAGAATTTAAATATAGAGATTTCTTTTCTAACAGATGGGCAAATTTTGTTGTGTGATGCATGTTAACTGTTAACTGTTAATGTCATAGCAGAGAAGGCATGATACTGCAGTAGCACTCAGGGGTGAGAGTGTCCTTCTCTATTTCCTTCTCACCTTGGAAGATGCATAGCTTTTCTATATTCTGGACTAAGTCACCAAGTCCTGCTCTTAGCATAATTTCCAGTGTAGACTTCTCTTGCACCATCTTTTTTTATGTCTTTTCCTTTCTGTAAAATGGAAGACCACAGTTTTTCTTCAATATTTTGCTATCTTTGCAAATGTAATTCAAAGAATACCTTGGAGGAGTTGTTGGGGTGAGGTGTCTGTGGTTTTCCTGTACTTTCATTTGTGGAAAGACGGACTATTAATCACAGAATCACAGAATGACCTGGGTTGGAAGGAAATGCAACGATCATTTAATTCCAATCCCCTGCCATGGACTGGGACATTTTCCACTAGGCCAGCTCGCTCAAAGCCCCCTCCAACCTTGTCTTAAACACTCCTAGGAATGGGGCATCCACAGCATCTCTGGTCAACTTGTTCCAGTGTCCCATCCCTCTGACCATCTTCATGGCCCTCATCTGGACTTGCTGCAGCTGGTCCACATCCTGCTGGTCACATTTATTTTGGTGCAGGGTACAGCTGGCTTTCTGGGCTCAAGCATGTGATGCCAGGGCACGTCAAGCTTTTATTCAACCACCCAGTCCTTTTGCCCAAGTCTGATCTCAATCCATTCCTCACCCAGCCTGTATTTGTGATTGGAATTGCCCCAATCCAGGTGCAAGACCTTGCATTTGGTCTTGTTGAACTTCACTGGACTCTCACAGGCCCACATCTCAAGCCTGCCAAAGTCCTCCGGATGCATCCCTTCCTTCTGGAGTGTTGGTCTCACCTCTCAACTTGGTGTTTTTGGCAAACTTGCTGAGGGTGCATTTAATCCCACTGACTGTGTTCCCAACAAAGATGTTGTAGGTCCCAATACCAACCCTTGAGGAATGACACTTTTGAGACGGAAGGGTTAAAACTGGAAGAATGGTGAGGAGGATAGTAGATTTGCTTAAGTGGCCTTGCAGCTGGGAATGCCAAGGCATGGAGAATAAGGGTGTGGGAAAGCCCATATTTTATGTCTATTGCTGTTTATCCTCTGTTTTGAGAAGTAGAATTTCTGTGTAGAGATAATATAGGTATTCTGAGAGACTTGGAGGCACTCTCATGGACATGCTTGAGCTCCCTGTTCTGGGAGGAAGAAGATCAAAGCTCAGAGATCATGAAAAGCACAGGGTGATCACAGCACTGGTGCAAAGAGGAGCCCTGCTAGCAAGGACTGTGCCGTAGGCTGCTGAAATTCCCACCTGTGTGGGACTGATCCAAAGCAGGACAATGTTCCCACTTGTGCAGCCCTGCCTGAGTGTTGATTCGATCTCCTCTGTGGAGTGGTGTAAGGCAATAAATTTACTCTTTGTCTTTCCACCATGGTTTTGTGGTTGTTCCAGGTGCCTGACTCTGTCAACAGAAACACTTGGGATGGAAGGGAACATGAAAAACATTTATTTCATTTCCAGTTCCACAGCCACCCCACAAAACAGACATTGGCAGCATCCAAAAACCACGTGGCTCAAAATCCGGTGGAACTTGAGCCTTATACACTTCCAGGAATAAGAAGTAACTTCTCTGTTCCAGTGTCTCACCACTCTCATTATCAGGGATGTCTTTGTCAACTCCAAGGAATATCCATAGCAGAGAGTCCTGCTCTCTGCTTTTCCAACTTTCTGCTGAGGAGACAGGGAGAGTTGCCACAGAATGAAGGAGAAATCAGATGCCCAGGTTTCAATGCAAAAAGAACTTTATTGAGTATTAAGAAGAAAAGGAGGTATTTCTCAGTAACAGCACCAGGAGAAGCCACTGAGATGCAGAAGGGGTGTCCATCTGCTTGGCNGGGAGCAGTAGGCCTCCTGAAGGGACATTATACTTGTTAATGTCTTTCTTCTCACAACATTATGAAAGGCATCAGGACAAATGAATTCTTGAGCTGGACAATGCAGATGAGTGTCTGACATGGTCTCTTAGATGTCTTGTAGCAAAGCCACAAGAATTTAAATATAGAGATTTCTTTTCTAACAGATGGGCAAATTTTGTTGTGTGATGCATGTTAACTGTTAACTGTTAATGTCATAGCAGAGAAGGCATGATACTGCAGTAGCACTCAGGGGTGAGAGTGTCCTTCTCTATTTCCTTCTCACCTTGGAAGATGCATAGCTTTTCTATATTCTGGACTAAGTCACCAAGTCCTGCTCTTAGCATAATTTCCAGTGTAGACTTCTCTTGCACCATCTTTTTTTATGTCTTTTCCTTTCTGTAAAATGGAAGACCACAGTTTTTCTTCAATATTTTGCTATCTTTGCAAATGTAATTCAAAGAATACCTTGGAGGAGTTGTTGGGGTGAGGTGTCTGTGGTTTTCCTGTACTTTCATTTGTGGAAAGACGGACTATTAATCACAGAATCACAGAATGACCTGGGTTGGAAGGAAATGCAACGATCATTTAATTCCAATCCCCTGCCATGGACTGGGACATTTTCCACTAGGCCAGCTCGCTCAAAGCCCCCTCCAACCTTGTCTTAAACACTCCTAGGAATGGGGCATCCACAGCATCTCTGGTCAACTTGTTCCAGTGTCCCATCCCTCTGACCATCTTCATGGCCCTCATCTGGACTTGCTGCAGCTGGTCCACATCCTGCTGGTCACATTTATTTTGGTGCAGGGTACAGCTGGCTTTCTGGGCTCAAGCATGTGATGCCAGGGCACGTCAAGCTTTTATTCAACCACCCAGTCCTTTTGCCCAAGTCTGATCTCAATCCATTCCTCACCCAGCCTGTATTTGTGATTGGAATTGCCCCAATCCAGGTGCAAGACCTTGCATTTGGTCTTGTTGAACTTCACTGGACTCTCACAGGCCCACATCTCAAGCCTGCCAAAGTCCTCCGGATGCATCCCTTCCTTCTGGAGTGTTGGTCTCACCTCTCAACTTGGTGTTTTTGGCAAACTTGCTGAGGGTGCATTTAATCCCACTGACTGTGTTCCCAACAAAGATGTTGTAGGTCCCAATACCAACCCTTGAGGAATGACACTTTTGAGACGGAAGGGTTAAAACTGGAAGAATGGTGAGGAGGATAGTAGATTTGCTTAAGTGGCCTTGCAGCTGGGAATGCCAAGGCATGGAGAATAAGGGTGTGGGAAAGCCTATATTTTATGTCTATTGCTGTTTATCCTATGTTTTGAGGAGTACAATTTCTTNAGTAGAATTTCTGTGTAGAGATAATATAGGTATTCTGAGAGACTTGGAGGCACTCTCATGGACATGCTTGAGCTCTCTGTTCTGGGAGGAAGACGATCAAAGCTCAGAGATCATGAAAAGCACAGGGGAGGTCAAACATGTTGGCAAATTATGTGTGCATAGGCCCTTGATAAACTGGTGCAAAGAGCAGCCCCTCCTTTTGCTGGGATAGACTAAGCCTGGTGGGACCCACATTCCCTCTTGTGTGTCTGCCTGGGTGTTGCTTAAGGATCCTCTGGTTAATGAGGTAAGGAAATAAATATACTATTTACATTTCAGCTGCGGTTTCATGGTTGTTGTGGCTTCCTGTTTGTCAACTCACACAGCCATTCATCACTGATCTCTGCTTGGACACTGAACTGTTGACCACAACTCTTCTAAGTGACCACCCAGTCAGTTCCTTATCCACCACTTGCTCAAGCCATCAAATGTAAATTCACATTTTTTTCTGTTTACAGAAAAGAAAATTTGACACTGTAGGACAGTGTCAAATTCTTTACACAAGTCCAGGTGGATGACATTCATTGCTTTTCCCCTACCCACCAAATCCACAACCACATCATAGAATGCCACTAAATTTGTCAGGAACAATTTTCCCTTAGAGGTCACCAGTCACCTCCTTATTTCCCATCTGCCCTGGCAAAATTTCAAGGACAGTCTGCTCCATACACTTGGTGCTCCATACACATGGAGGTTAGACTGACCAGCCTGTAGTTTCCTGGGTCTTCCTTTCCTAATGTAGGCAGAGAAAAAAAAAATCTAAAAATGGCTGCTAACTTTGGATGTTAGATTGATCTAAAGAATTATTATNTTGCCTGGATCTCACGAAGGCAGGTGACATTGGCAAAGGAAGGAGCACTCACTGGTGGGGGTCACGAGCCGTTTATTGTCCCCTGAGGTGTGGACGAGGTGACAAGGTCCTGCTCCTGCTTGGACTGCCCACCAGAGAGCTGAGACCAGTGTCTGGTATCAACTTAAATACTGGCAAGGTGTGGCTAACGACAACCAATGAGGGGAGGGGGCACATGAGCGACGCAGGGGCTCCCCTAATCAGGGAAGAGGAGTGTTTAGGGGGTCTGTCCAATCACCGTCCCTGCCCCATCGATCTTTTCAGACCTTTGGGCTGGGATTTGCAGGACACCAGACAGAGAAAGGAGGGGTGTTAGGGCTGGTAGAGGAGGAGTCTTGGGATTGACACCTAGGGAAACACCTTTTATGTGGGGGTACAAAGGATGAAACCATTTAGCATAAATCTGAACCTAACAAACTCAATTCATGCAACACAATTTCCCATCTGCCCTGGCATAGTTTCAAGGACGGTCTACTCCATACGCTTGGTGGACACGGAGGTTAGACTGACCAGCCTGTAGTTCCCTGGGTCTTCCTTTCCTAATGTAGGCAGTGAAAAAAAAAATTAAAAATGGCTGGTAACTTTGGATGTTAGATTGATCTAAAGAATTATTATACTCTGGATAGCAGGCATGGTTACTGGGTATATGCAATACAAATGGGGGTAAAATGTCGGATTATGATCTATCAGAAAAGTTGTTAAAATTGAATTTTAATGCTTCAAGGAGGTGGATCTATTCCATGTTATCATGGCAAGGCTGTGGGTTAGGATTGAGAGCACATTAGATGATTGAGTTTGCTGGTCTTGCTTGGCATTGTGGACATATGGAAGGGTTGAGGCTATTTCTGGGACATTCTCTCTCCTTGGTCTTATTAGGAACTGACATACATCCTTGTCACTTCCTCAGGAGCAGAAGTCAGGACAGCTTAGTGTGGGAAGGGTATCTGACAGTGCCATGCCATCTCAGATGACTGCCTCATTTGCATATGTGGCTCTCAACTGGCTGCCTGCCTTAGACTCCCAAAATATGACTGTCTGTGACATAACCTAAAACCATCCCCATAATATGCAGGCTGTGAATATTATGTCACTTATCTTCTCATTTGACCAGCGACTCAAAAGCCACCATACCTCTTAACAGACCCATACTTCCTAGCACCAATGTGCCAAATATGTACTGGAAACTCAAAAATACCTGAAATCCTTGTGATCAGAAAATGCAGAGCTCAGTTTATGATCCAACATATATAAAGGACATTGTGATTTTACAGGATGTACAAATATTTATTCAGCTTCTGAAAAGACAAATTAAACATGGTCTCTGCTAAAAAGAGTTAATGGTATAAAAGTAGTTAAAGAGGCAGAGTATTTTTATAAATTCAAGAAATATGCACATATGTGGAAAAATTAATGAAGTGTTCTCACTTGAATTTAACAGAGACTTAGTTGAAGAGAGTATGTTATATTCCATGCCTGAGTTGAACATAGTATGAATGATTAAAAGGGGAATAGAAGTAGCAATTAAATAAGCTATTAGAAATGAAACTACAAAGACTGGAAGAGCCAAGAGGCTATTTGGATGTTCAGTATAAAAAAATCCAAGACAAGAGACCAATTTCCACAGAATTTTGAAGGCAAAAATAATGAATCGTTTATATATTGTGAAGAGAAAGTTCTATAGAGAAAGTTCTATAGACAACATGATGATTATATGTGGCTGCACTTTAGGACAAACAGGTAAATGTGACTTGATGCCAGAGTCATGATGGATCCAGATGCTATAACGTCTGCTGTTGAGAAAAAAGAGGAATAAATTTCTTCATCTTCTCACTTGCTTACAGTGGCATCTTAATCCTGGAATACATCTTAAATTTAAAGACCATCCCTCCATTTCTGCTATGGTTTAGACCTATGGTGAGTGGGGTCTCACACTATTTTGGAGTTTGTTTAATTGTTCAGTAAATGTCTTCCTGGGAATAAAAACAAATTACCAAATAAAACACTTTATTTCTCTGTGGATTCAATTTCATTCTATGAAGCCATAAACTCAGGAGTTTTGTCCTTTCTCTGTTCTATATAATTTTTCTCTCAGTGTTTTTACTGCCTAGAAGTATGACTCTGTGTATATATTTTTAATGGTTTCCAATAATCCCATAGGATTTGTGAATCAAGGACTGCACTGTATCCGTGATGAGAATTTGTATTTGGATATGAACATAAGTCTTGCAATCCCTTGGGAAAAGAATTTTTATACCATTTCTTCATATACTTTTTTTATTCAAGAGAAAAAGTTTTAAATTACTTGAAAGATATTTTGAGAAGAAAATCATTAAACAAGATACATAGTTTTCTTGAGAAACTGACAATAAGGAGAGGGAAAAAATTGCTGCATTTTTGAAAGCAAGATAGTGGAGCAGTTACTGAGATATAAACAGAAGTAGGCTCACATATACGAGGGACTTAAACAAAGCATATTTCAAAAATACTAAATTCAATTTACAACCATGCAACAAATCACCTAAATTATACCTATTGTGAAGGAAAAAAAGTCCTTGCCTTCAAATCCATGAAAAGTGAAAAATTTCAAGGAACAAATCTCAGTGGATTTGTGTTTCTGCAGCATTTATTTCACATTTTCACCATTTGCTGGTTTAGAACATTTTCAATACTCTTTAATTTAAAAAGGGTTCACAAGAGGTTAATAGGAGCTCTTAGTAGAAGGACCCATTTAGGAATGGATGAATTCTTATCCATTGTCCTGAGACAGAAGAGTCCTTTGAATTAAGTGCCACATCATTAAGTCTGTCCTTGTCAAGTCCATTTTATTTATGGTTAAGGCCACTGTCAGATAAATAAGCTTTCACATGGCATTGTATTGCCATATATATTGAATGCTATATTTTCAGTGGCTTATATCTGCCAACAAAGCAAATTGTTAGAATGCTACTTGTTGAGTGCTGATTTTCTTTTCTTTTTGATTGAACTTGGATGGTTGTATGCCTCAATTCAGTTTCACAGTAGACTTTTTGACTATTTTTTTCAATAAGAAACAATGAAATGATATTAATTTGAACAATTATTTTGTAAATATATTATTTTGTATAAGGAAAGTTGTAGAACTCTTCCTTATAACTATGCCACAAATTTGAAGAGACAAGCCTAGTCATCTTCCAGCTTTGGTGCATGTCTAGGGGCTTGTAGACTGCGTAATTTATATGAGCAGCAGAAATCTGTTGGAACTTGCTGTTGCACAAAATCAGAATTAAGCTGTAATGAAGCAGTGTAGGAGGGAAAAAAGGCTCTGAAGAAAAAAACCTATGCCTTTTACAAGAATTGCATTGCAGCAGCTTCTGCCCTAAGAACGCCTGCCTTGCAAGCAGTGGTGAGGAGGAATTCATCGCTGTGACTTCTCCCAAATCCATAGGATGGCTGAGCTAGATTGGAAGAGGCAACACAGCTGAGGACAGATGGCAAGAAGCTGTGCCTTGTCTGATCAGCCCCAGTGGTGCTGCTCAGCAGTCTCAGGGCTGGGAAGAGCAGGGGGAGCTGCTGGGAGACCCTGTGCAGCTCTGCGCAGTTGGGCGTGTGCTGTGGGGCAGGTGGTGGCACGAAGGACATCTGAGAATTCTGAGTGCTTTAAAACTTTTGCCATGTGGCTGCTGCTCACATCAGCTTCAAGAACAGGAGTCTTAACACA
The DNA here is from genome assembly GCA_013400585.1 of Chloropsis cyanopogon. Classification (NCBI taxonomy): domain Eukaryota; kingdom Metazoa; phylum Chordata; class Aves; order Passeriformes; family Irenidae; genus Chloropsis; species Chloropsis cyanopogon. Next base: position 41,149 of record WEZZ01022119.1, on the reverse strand, counting down.
GGGAGGGTGAAAGCTACTGCTTTAGCTGGCTTTTAGATGGGCAAAATACCTCTGGGACAGATATTTAAGGAACTCAGGACTTCTACAACAGCAGCATGACCAGTTTAAAATTATGGTGAAAGTAGAGTAAGAATGAATCTTGTTTCCTTGTTCCTCAAGGGAAAGAATTGTATTAGAGTTAGCCTGGAATTTTCCACAGGAAAGGCTTTTTACATGACAATGTGTTGCTTCAACAAAACTGAACTTTTTCTGAAAAAACACATGCAGAATCTGACAGGAAATATTATTTAATAGAGGGATGACTTTTTTAAATTAAAAAACAGGAGTAGGAGGGAGACCTGAATGGCGAAGAGGTTATGTCAGGATCAACTTTGTATTTTCTTTCAAGTGGTTTAATCTCCTTGAGTTATGATATGGAATTTTGAGAAGAGTAGCTTCAACCACAGAACTTCAATTGATTAAGAGATGATGGAAGCATTTTCTGGGGGAATATGTGCCAGGTGACCATTAGACATGCTCATGGATAAGGTGGATAATACTTCATGTAAGAATAGCTTTTTAGTGCTCCTTTCTCCACAGGTATAAAAATTCTTGATGTGTTCTATTCTATTTTCTAATACTGAACAATAAACAATAATGTTTTGGTTTTTTTTCTGAAGGTATCACTCACTGTGAAATTAAGTAATAATAGTCCTACATACAATATTTTCTAGCTAACTGCTGTAGTCCTTTCATTTTTGAGCCTCACTACTTTCTTGGAAAGATGTTATTTATTCTGCTTATAAATGATTTTGCGTTTGCCAATGTAAGCATAAAAGAGTCCAAGTCTGAGCTAAGAAATAAAAATGAATTGTGTATCACTACCTTTCAGGATATGTCCAAAGACAGTAAATTAGCTAATTGCTAAAAGCTTCTTTCAGAGCTGTGCAGCCTCCAACCTTACAATAAAACCCCAAGGCAATCTCAGGTCAAATAAATAATACTGCAAACATAGCATTTCCATTGTTCTGCTTTAATTTAAGGCTTAGGTTACATGGACCATTGCATTAAGCTTTTAGAACATCATGAAAAGTTTTCCCAGAATCAGAAGAGGAAAGTACTTTAAGGGGATGATAAACAGTGTTTTGTTGGGATTTACAGGATATACTCATTCAGATTTTTTGTAATTTTGCAATTTTCAGCTACCCAATACAAATGAGACAAAGTGTAACAGAATAGCTTTATTGGAATAACAATGATAATGCTTTTAGCCTAACTTTTTAATAATATCAGGCTTATATGGACATGTTGCCTGTCTTTAGTTCACCACAATAACTTTTTTATGTTGGCCTGTGTAGACAAATCTGACAAAAACTTAAAGGTATAAACCACTCAGGATATTAGAAAGAGGTCTGAATTTGTGTTCCTGCTGATGCTGCAGATAGATGTTAACTGTGAGCTGATCAAATGGAAATCAGCCAGCCAAGAAATCTATGAATAGTTATTGTTATGTCCATAGCTCTGAGTCAACCAACTGCATGGTTGATTGTGCTTCATCAAAGTGGTAGGGCAGGAGGCAGGACAGATCTGGAATCTAGAGGATAAAAGCAAAATATGATGTTTTTGTTCCTTGGGAGGAGTGCTGTGTTACACACACTCAGTGATCACTGAGGTTTGTTATTTCTTCTTAGAAAATAACTCAGGATGCAAGTGATAGTCACACTCTTCTTTATCAACCNAAAAAAAAAAAAAGATTTAGAAATCTCTTTAGGACTTTCATCATGTGTATAATATCTTTTTGTAATAATTTGGGCTTTGAAGCAAGTGCTGTGTTGACAATGCTCAGAACCAGACTGATTCTACTTACAAAGTCACATCAACATTTTGGAAAGAGGAAAGGAATCTCTGAAAGACTAATAAATACATCTAATATGAGGTACATCCCAGTGCTATAGTTCATGTTTCATTAATTTATTTTAAGTGATCCTCACCAGTTGTTTTTTAGCTCTGCCTTGATGAACTTCTGTAATACTGTTATAACTCTAGAGAATTATAGAGTAATAACACTTTCTGTTAAGTGTTCAAAATGCTTTGTGTTTGAGACCTCAAGCCTGAAAAATACAAATTTTCTTCAGTGCTAACTTCATTTCCCTTGAAGTGGAGTAAAAAAGCAGAAAACTGGAGGAACTCAGTAACATTGAAGTATAGGGTGGAGAAAACAGCCTATGTAACTCAAATGATTATGAAGGGTAAATCTCTTGACTTTGCTTCTTCAGTGCTAGAAGATTTCTTTTAAAAGAGATGGAATCGAATAACTTAAGATTTAAACAGACTCACTTCAACTTTCTTATGATTTTCTGTGGATTAAATACAGTTTGGAACCTGACACTTCTCAGATTAAATTTAAATGAAGACAACCTTCTTTGAAGATGGTGGAATAGTTCCAGTGCAAAATTGTCTTCATTGTGAGGGTAATCAGGCCAGTTAGTGGCAATATGAGAAAGATGACAGCAGTTTTACCCATGGGAAGTATATATAGTTGCTTTAGTCTCTGCAGGATATCTCTCTATGCACTTCAAAGAGTGCAGTCAATAGAATAAATACCTTGGTCACATTCTGAAAATGACACTTACAAAAGGCAGTTATTAGTGGTTTGAGTTTCTAGTGTTCAGAGAATTTAAAGGTGAGATATGCAGCTCTGCATACTGAGATTCAAAGGATGGCAAATAGACATAAAAAGTTTTCTCACTTATTTTAGTGAGAGAAGGAGAATGTAAGATCAGGAAAGAAATAGTCCTGCTAAGATTGGAAACAGCTTTCCCTTGGTCTCTCCAGTAACTCCCTCTGAAAGATGGTTATCACCATTTTTTAATGTGAGAAGAGTAGTAGTCTTGCATTTAAATTGTGTACCTCAGTATTCAGGGTTTCAGATTGGTTTCTCAGTATTCCTTGTGTTACATGAATAGGGTAATTGCTTTGCTTCCTCATCTGAAAAAATCTTTATATTTCTGATTTGTCACTATTAAAAATTCAGTTATCACTAGAAAAGTATTTAATGTTCTAATTTCTGTCAGGTTCTCTTCTCTACCTAAGCTCTGCACGGCGCAGGAATAGGTTTGGGTGAGTAGAAACAGTAGCAAAACTTTCATCCTTACAACTGAATTGTCTAGCTCCTGCCCCAGCAGCATGTGGTCCAGCTGCAGAAAACCTAGGAAGCTGGAGTTTGTCCACAGCAGAGTAGAAATATTCAGAATATCTGTGGTGGAATTAGGCTGGTAAGTTAATGAAAGCAGTAAAATTTAGCAGGTTTTGCTGCAGCAAACGTGGATGCAGAGACAACTGCCATCTTCTACCTTGGATGCTCCTCTGGATGTGTACCCGTAAGGTACACTTGTTAACCTGCTGTCAAAAAGCTCCATCTCATCTGGTTTCCACTACTTCCTCGTCCTTGGCAGCAGTACAGTAATTGCCTAGTCAGAACTCTGCTCATGGTTACACCTGGGATGTTTGTGTATAAATGCCTAGAAATTATGATATTTAGCAGTAGTGAGAAAATATTTACAAAGATATTCTTAAAGTATCATTTTTAGGTTGATTCTTAATATCATTTTTATGTGAAATTGTGAAATGCAAATTTCAAACAAATATGATTCAGTGAACCACAAAAAAATTAGCTACCACTTAAAAATATCATTAACACTTTCAGAAATGCCTTATTTATTAACATCTCCAGATAGAAAATAGTACTAGGCTGAAACAAAAGCTGACTTTGAATTACACTGTCCCAATAAATGCGTGAAATACTGCTTGATTTTATAAATTCTAGCAGACTTAACATGTTCATATTTTGCACTGAGAAACAGGGAGAATACAGATTTTCCTCAGTCTCTGAGTGGCAGCCTACCCTGGAGAAGGATGACCTTTATGTACACGTTACTTTGGAAATCTATTGAAACAAATTGGATGCTCCTTACACTGGAGTGCAATGCCACCAGTGTAACCATGTCACTTTTTCCTCTTCCTGAAGCAATTGGTCATATTTTCATTGATATATAGGTGATGTAACAACAACTGACTCCATCTAAACTGCTACTGCTTCTGATCATCTGACAACATGCCTGGGGAACGCTTCTGTGCTGGTTATGCACATATTTTTGTTCTTCTCTGCCTGGTGTATATTGTTGGGAGAAATTCTGGTCTTTTTGTGTCATTACAATTTAAATTTTTTGCTCTTTTTTATAACTCAGTGGAATGAACTTTTACATCAAAAAGATGTAAAAGAGTGACATAAAAACTTCAGCTTCTAAATTCTGTGCATCTTGCCAAAGGTAATTTTAAGTCTGAGAGAGGTTTAGGGCATATCTGTGTAAAACAATGGCAATACATAACCCAAGTATTGCAACAGCAACTGTTATAAACCCAGATATAGAAGTACACAGACTCTTGTGTTTGACTATTCCTTGGAGTTTCTGTAAGAGTTCACTTGAGATATTGATCTCAGTAGGATAGTAGCAACCATGGAAACTATGAAACTCTGTACTAGTTTTTTTTTTTTTTAAATGTAGGTACCAAGGCAAAACTTATTCTGATTTATACTGCATGCTCTATTTTCCTTCTTTGAAGTGTCAGAGAAGAAACATGGAAAAAAATGAAGCGTAGGGAAGGCAGGCAAATGCAGGACAGAAAAGCAAAGTTATTAAATGAGTTTTGAGATTAAAAAAACCTATTTCATCATGGAGAGAGATTAACAGCAGTTTCAAGTCACTTGAATTTGGATTACTTTGCTCTTGCATATGCCTTAAATCAAGTAGAACAGTTAGTAAAGAATTTCAAGTATTTCTTTATGAGCATCAGAAGTTGTAAACTTGCGACAATGAATAAATGCAAATATTTGAAACAGAAACTGGGCTCTGCTTTTGCTGAAGTCACTTGCAGAACCCCAGACTGACTCTAATGTTCAGGGTGAGGGACCTGCTCTGTACAGTAGGCATCATCTAGCACATCCATGTAGTTAAAACACAATTGTTTCAGATAGAGTAGCATGTTCAAAAGCTGGAATTATAGAATAACTATGGAGTTTCTTTAGGTTATCTTATCCAATCCCTACTTGAATCTGGGATGGCCTAAGGCATTTGCTCATGACCTTGTCCAGTCAAGTTTTGAATACCTTCAAGGAGGAACATTAATCAGATGGATAAGCTGTTCTTGTGGCGGATCACCTACATTGTGATTTTTTCCTAATGCCTGTGTCTATTACCCATCACCTTGTTGCTGTGCACCACCAAGGACTGTCTGACTCCGTTGTCCTGCTGCCTTGCTGGGCAGCATCTCCAGCTAGGTCATCATTTGCCTTCTCCTGAAAACTGAATAAACCTGGCTCTCAGCTTCACTCTGCATGCCATGAACTTCAGCCCACTGTGCATCTGCCTGGCCTCTGCTGAGCTCGTTTCACTGTCACTTCTCTGTATCCCTCCTAAAGTTTCTGTTATACACAAAGGGAAAAGGATGTTGCTTTCTTTTTTTTTTTTTTTTCTGGGTATGCTTGCAACTGCCTCTTACTGTAGGTAAGGAGCCGGAGAGAAATTAACAGAGTAGGGCACATAAAGCATCTCTTCCTGCCTGTTTCTACTGCATATTGCAAGAATTTTGCAGTAACAGAAATTGTACATCTGCAACACAGGTATTTTTTATAATTTCAAATCATACTGTTTTAAAACTGAGTTGCAATAATTTGTCTGAATGAATGACAAATGTGGTTGCTAGGAAGCCAAATGTTGTTTATCCAGGGAGTTCAGAGGGGAGGAATGAATTTAGATCCAGCTGTGTAAAAGTAAGAAATACTCATCCAAGAAACTTACATAATCATAATTCCGCCCTACTTCATTTGCAAAGAAAGATCAAATATACTGGTTAAACCACTTAATTAACCAGAGTTCAAAAACACTAAAATGTCATAGCCAGAGGTATAAGGTTTTGTGTGGTGTCAGAACACAAAAGAGTTAAGGTTCCACTCCAAGTAGAACTTCCTTGTAATAGAAAAAATTATCCCAAATCTTCAAAGACAGATTTTGCACACTTTTTCAGTGACTTACAGCTAGAGGTACATGCACTCATATTGTGAATACTGAACTTTGCCTCCTATGGCACTCTCAAAGCCAAGAGCTACATGGTAAAGGCCATAAGGAATCTCTTCTTACTCTTTTGCAAAACAGGTTAGTTGTCTTAACCCACCAAAACATTAGAAGTAAACTTCAGGTTCCTCTTCACTCTCTTAGTATATGCAAAATACTTCAAAAATCAGAAACTTCAAATGAAAAGAAAAGCCTTCTCTTTATGTGGCTCTTAAAGCCACTTTATCAGGGAAAAGAGGAATAGTGCTTATGAACCTACATCCTGCAAATTAGGCTTATGGATGGCTGTTGTATTACACCTCACATCACCAATATAGACTAGCAACCTTCATTTTAAGATATATATTTTGTGGGTTGCATGAAACCTTTGAAGGGATTGAAATTTATATTGAACTGATTAAATGTTTCCCCCTTTCTCCCTACATTATTTGCAAAAAGTCAATGAGTATATTAACAAAATCCTCCCAGAAATTCAGAAAAGTAAAAAGCAAAGCCTGCATACAGACAGATGAGCAATCAAACACAAAATACAAATTAAACACAGGACCCTTCTTAATTTATAAGCTGTCCTATTACTGCATTTGTAAATGCATTATTTTCTTTTCTCGCCTCTGGGAGTCTTGTATCTCTTCAAATTATTATCATTAGACAAGATATGAAAAATATAATCCAAGGGCAATTAAAACCAAATTGTAAAATTCTGAACTTCTGAAACAAGATATTTCAGAGTCTATTATGGGACAGAAGAGTTCAAATTAATATTTTTAAATCAGCTTGATAATACAGCTAAGTAGATATTGGCTGTTTCAGAAGTTCTGGATACAAAAAGATATTTAAGTAGTGCAATGCACATGCCTTCACAGGATCTACGCTGAGACTCACAAGCACATGCCAAGGGCCAGGTGCCTAAATAGGCCAACAGCTTGTGTCACACAGTAGGACCTTGCTGAAATTCTGCCTTACTTGAATTTCATTACTGAGGAAATGCATTTGGGCAGGACTGGTCTGGATCATCCCTGGCTCCTTTAGTGCAAACCAAAGAGATATTATTCTTGGCATGTAAGAGATTCATTGGAACCCAGCAAAGCAGTAATTTTAAGGTCTGTGCACTCCTTGGTACTGTGTGTTCTAGGCACATCTACTGTGTTACAGAAGAGCACCAGTACAGACAGGGTAGGCAGAAATGATAGTTTTCCCATCTTTTGGAAAGTCTGAACCATTATGCAGTTGGGAACACAAGATTCAAGGGGCAGTATAAGAAGACATGCATCAGGGAGCATGCCTTTGCATTAATGTTAGGGTGCATAATGGGGAAAGGGCTGTAGCCTCTCCAAATTCCTTGCTCCTAAGGATATTTTATGCATTTTAAACCAAGCAGTTACTCACAAAGTCCCCATGTACTTGTGAGTTTGGCAAACACATCATTCTTTTGGGGGTGGCGGGAGTACCCTAGCCTCACTTGTCTGGTGACAAGTCTCTGATATCTGGAAAGCTCAGGTATCCTGCTGTCTAGAGGAAAATTCTGGGCTAGGATATCAAGTTGGCAGCACTTTTTTATCTTACATCCATGTATTTAATGTGGACAGCTGAAACTTAACATTTCTATAGGGCTGGTATACTTAGCTTTTGAACACCAAAAAAAGACTGCATGTGAAAGACGGAGCACATATGTCAGCAGATAGGAAACCATGGTGTGGAACATGAACATCAGCAAAACTTGATGTATTCAGAATTTTCCTAAGGTATGATGTTAGTAGTTTGCATTTTTTTCATGTAGTTGCTTCCATACCAGTGAATTTTCACTCAGAACTTAATATGTTGAGGATTTTTTAGTTACAAACAATGCAGCTGCTTTCTATCATCATTAGGAATATGAAGAATAATGTAAGGAATTCTATTCTCCAATTGTGAAAGAGTGTTGTGGAAATACATGCTGCAAACTGAGGTGGAAAACTACCCTCTTTCAAGTGGTATGTCAAGTTTGAGTAGATAAGTGTATTAAATTCATGTCTTCTCACTCCTTGTTTCTTTGTCTCAGTAGGGGTAACAGGGATGATAAAAATATTAGCAAATCAACAGTGTTACCAGAACTCTTTTCTTCTAAGCAATGAATATTTAAACATCATCTGGGATTGTTCCAGCTATGACACACAACCAAATGCTGTTCCTTTCCATTTATTGCAAGAACAGTTCAGCTAAGAAGCAGGGAAAGATAACCAAGAGCATTTGGCTGCTCATAGAGTTTCTAACACCAGACTGAAAATTCAGCTAACTCCCCAGATGTCATGGTTATGCATTTACTTCCCCTTAGCTCCTTTCTGACAATTCTGCTCGGTTTCAGCAAGACCTGGAGCCTGTCACCATTGACGAGGGTGAAACAGTGCTATATTCTGAACCATGTAGTAAAAGAATTGCAAATTAACTGAGAAGAGCATCATGAACATCAGAATCCTTTATATCAGTTACAACTTATCTTTCCAGTCACAGTGGTTTGCAGTAATTTTTATCGCATGCCATGTTTGTGCTTATTTTTCAAAGTCAGCCATCCCCTCATGTCTGTATTTTTGCTAAGTTACTAACCAGTGTTTTGTATTGCAAGGAATCTGCTCATTTCTGGGCTTTATTTATTCATTTGTTTTTAAGAGCATTTTTATGGGAAGATCTTCTTGATGATGATGATGAAGAAACTTATTCAATCCCTGTGGAGTATTAAAAGGATGTTTCTTCCATCTACAAAAGTTTGCCAAAATATGCAGTAGTTTTGATTGTTCAGGTTGCTGATAGCCAGTGTACCACTCCTGACTACTCTACTCTTCCTTCTTAGGATTCTTCTGTCCCTCACCTTATTAATATTCCATGTATACTATTGATTTTTACTTGTCCTGTCGTGTTTTAGACTATGAGTTTTTAACGAGAAACAAGACACTTCTATTTTTTCAGAGTCTGGATTTACATTGTTTGATTATTTAAACATTTTATTATCACTTACGAAGGTTGAAAATAAATTTTCTTTGTCTTTCATCACCTCTTTTACCTCATTCTGATCAATGTTTCAATTCCTGCCTCTCATTGTCTAGGAATGGCTATAATTCCTCCTTTTTCTTCTAATGAAAGAGATTACAAAACTGGTCTGCTAATGCTAGAGAAGGTGGATAAAATTATGTATAAATTTAAATGTAAAAAGGCTGGCATTAAAAATTTACTGCACTGCAATGTCCCTTCAGTCATGAATCATGACATTTCAGTTTGCAGTAGCTCAGAATGTTTGGATGAGATAAAGTGAGCTGAAATGGTAGAAATGAGTAGTTCTGTCTTGCCTGCAGTGAAAATATGATGAAAATCTTCTTACAGTCTTCCTCAGTAACACGGCTAAATAACCTTCATACTCTCTGAATGCAATAGTTTATCCAAAATAAAAATCAAGAGAAACAAGGGTAACACTTCTTAAGTTTTTCTTTTCTTTTTTCTTTTTTCTTTTTTCTTTTTTCTTTTTTCTTTTTTCTTTTTTCTTTTTTTCTTTTTTCTTTTCTTTTCTTTTCTCTTCTCTTCTCTTTTTTCTTTTTTTTTTTTTTTGGTAAAAGGGAACATTTACAAATGTTGAAGAAAATCTATGAAAATCATGAAGGCAATGTCAATGCTGTAAGAATTATTCTGCGTTTCATTTAAAATATTTTACTCTTCAATCTCTTAAATGAAGATTTTTATAAAGGGATTTAACGCACATCAAAGATGAGAACAGAATTTAGACCCTTGATGTGTTTGTCTTACTGTTTTGAATATTTAACATTCAGTCTGTAAAACAGAAGTGAGTGACTATCAATAGTAGGATATCTAGTGTAAAGCTTTATTTTTAGAATTTGGAATAACACTGGGAGATTATTTGACATAGAGTTAAGGAGAAAATTCTTGTGTGTGGAGATGTGCTCCCTGGGTTCCAGCTAGCTTTCTCGGGGGGCTTTCGTTCGCAGGCACTGTCCACAGGTTTCTTTTGCCTGGTCCCTCCTTGCTCAATTAGCAGGGAGATAACAAGTTGGGTTCTACCAGCGTGCAGAAGCTTTTGTTTTCCACAAAGGAACCAGAAGGCAGAGCGATTTGGGGTAAGGATGTCTTTATTCTTCAAAGTTCAGCTCCCAAGAGAAAGCGTGGCGTGTCCCTTGGGCCATCCCCTGGGGCCCCGCCTGGCCCAGTCAGAGAGCCCGAAGGGAGACATGACATATAAAAGGACCAATGGGGTCTATTATCGTGGGGTTTTCGCAGGGAATAGCCAATCCAGGGGAGGTCTACAGGGTCTCCTCGGGGGGGCCTGCAGGGGCTATGGGCGTGGGGATTGGTGAGATTGTTTTCGCCATTGGCTGGGGGGAGGAGAGGTAGCTTTGGACGAGCCCACCTGGGAACAAGGTGAGAGGGAGATCGAACCGGGGGACAAAACCATTTACAAATCAATACATAATAAAATAAATAAACACACTGCCACATTTCCCCGTTTTGTTTTACAAAAGACGCGGGATCAGTAAAACAGTCTCTAGGTGGTCGGAGTCTGGGAGTCTCAGGTGCAGTCCTCAGGATGTCACGGAGGGGTCTGGGACTTCGGCGTCTGTAGGATGTGCTCGGGGACTGATGGGGACTTGAACTGGGAATCCTAAAACACTACAAAACAACTAAAATAAATAAACACACTGCCACACTTGTGAGCTTCAGATTTCAGTGGGATTAAAGAGGAATATAAATCAATTTGTCCTTATGTCCAAACTTCCAAGATGTAGGACACTGGTCATAGCATTTATCATGTATTTGTTAATAGATATTTTTCAGTAGTTAAGAATGTTCATATGGGACCACACCAAAAGGCAATTTAATCCAATATCCTGCCTCAAGAATAACCAGAAGAGGATGCCCAGAAAAACTTGTATGAATAGTGAAAGCAGAAATAACATCAATATTTCCTCTGATGATATCTCATATTCTAAACTCTTTAAAATTTAGCCAAATGTAATTCCTGTGCAATTATTGACCCTTGGTGGATTTTCCCTCATGAATCTCTCCAGTCTGTCACTGAAAACATTTAACTTGTGTAAGTGTTTAAAAGGATGCTGTCCTTCATTTAGATTCTAAAACTATATAAATATAAAACAGTTGAAGAGGTGAAGGTTTTCATTAACATAGGAAGAGCAGAAATATAAAAGTCAGTATATAGACCTTCATTTCAGATTATCTTTCAGCAAAATTTGGAGTATGTGGTTCTTTGGATTTATTGGAATCCATGAAAATCAGAAACTAAGGAATAATTTTGTTGTTTATGTCATACTGGAGAATTTGGAGAGACTTGGTAATGTTTCCATTGTTCAGGGTGTCTTGGCATTTATAGGAAAACAAAATTCAAGCCAGATATTTTTTAAAGATAGTTTTTAAATCATGATTTTTACTTGCAACCAGTTTGAATCAGAACGTTTCTAACATATGGCAGAGAGAGAACATGAAACCATATGCACCCAGCACTGGGACTGTGTTCCTGAGAAAACAGTTTGCTATTTTTACGTCGGCCAGCAGGTGTCAATACCCCAAAGTGAAGATGCTGCCCAGCAGCCAAATCCAGTTAGAAAGAGGCTGGAACAGGGGGTGAGAGTATTTTGGATGTCTCATTTTAAAAGTTGACTTTGTAAAGTGCTTTGTCACCACCAGAAAGGAAGCCATCTTCTGAGGGGAAAGAGGAGAGGGAAATTAAGCAAACCCTCCATTCCCATAGTAGGTACCTCTTAGTTTCTTTTCCTACTGATCCTAGCATTTTCATTCTGCATCCCCAGAACTCCGTAGCTTTGTGGTGTCTGATTTCAGTCTTCAAGCCCTTCTGTGCTCCCTATCCATTCTGGCCAAATCCAGAGCCAAACAGTGTAAAAACCATCTAAAAGTTGGATACTTGGCTATTTTGATCAGTGCAATACACTTGAATCAAAGCCCTTGATGTACTATTGCATCCTGTATATTTTTCTCCTGAAAGTGCTATTCTAATCCATACTGTTGGATGTTTTCTGTAATACCTGTTTGTTGCTAAAAACAAAATCTGAAGTGAAATTTGTTTTCAACAAAATTTTCAGCATTTAAATATTCTCTTTTTTTAAAATTTATTTTAGGCCTTAGAATCTTGTAATACTTTGTGATGTTACACTATGTCCTCCTGGATTCAGCTTTGAAATCTCTTCAGTTAGCAGTAAAAGCATCTTTGTTTCCATATTATTATAGATTTGACACAATGAGCACAGATTGGGTATCTCTTAGGAAAGATATGTGATTCCTTGACATATTTCCGACTTTTTTTTCCTGATTCCCACAGTGGTAGTGCCTGCAAGATTTATCCTTATGTTTTAAACACTGCATAACTCTAATAATGAAATAGTCATATCCATTACATTGCTTCAATAATATTTTATTATTATTTTTGTGTAGTTTATTATGGTAAAACATTTTGCTTTGGAGTTTTTTTGGTCTCTGATACCAAGCAAAGACTTGTCAAAAATTGATGCAATTTAGGCAAATGTAAAATTTATCATATTACTCTCATAGCACTGGTGTCTATCTACCACTCATGAAGAAGTCCTATCTGAAATCAAATGTTTTGGGCTATTGAAATTCTGGCCTTAACTTTCTACCAGCTGCTGTTTTACAGTGATCTGGTAAGAGCTAGGAATTTACATACTCCCATTTTTAATTTAATCAAAGGCTGTTGTCGGCATCACATGTTAGATAATATTTCCATCAGAAGAAACTTAAAAACAACAACCTGAAAGATTAAAAACCTCTTCCTCTTGAAGATAATAATCTTAGTGAATTTTAACAGATTGCTTTAGCAGATGGAGATGTGATATTCACTATAGTAAATTACATTAACATGCTCTCAGACAGAGATGTCACATTTGCCACAGTAATTTACATTAACATCATTTGAGACAGATTTGATTCCACAAAAAGAATCAGAAACAACATTTTATCAATTCATTTTCTATTGCCACTTCAGATAATTGTCAGCCTGGTGCAGGACATGTTTTTTATCAAGGGATGCCATGATGAACAGGACAGACATCTATACAGTATACATGATCCTGCATGGTACCAAACCAACACCATGTACCAACACATAAAGCAAATTATTTCAATTTATTGGTATAGAGTTACTCTTGAATCAGGGGCTCATATTAATTTGCCTTTTGAACAATATCTGCTCTTATGCAGATATATCTGCTCTTTTGCATGTCTATATAGCTTTCTACCAGTTCTTTCAGGAGATCTTATCTTAAAAGGTTGATGAAGAACATTCTGAAAAGAAATTTAACCATCTCTATTATGTGTTGGCATCTTTAGGCAGAAGGCTGTGTGGGTGCAACTTATCTGTCATCCAGTATTGTGCAGGGGATCTGCAAAATGTTCATAATGACAACTGGCCTACCGTGTGAAAGAAAGTATTCCTGCATCTCTGTGGACCACGTGAAATAATTAATTGTCCCAAGTTCTTTCATCTAGTCCTAAAACTAGGAAAGAACACAAAAAATCCATGAGCAACAAACAAGCCTGATAAAGCTGCACTGGGAGAAAACTAAGCAGCTGTCTGGAATTTTACTGAGTTATTTTCAAGATGTGCTCCTCAAATTACTGGATTTCTGAGTAACACCAGCAAGAGACTCCACAGTTCCTGCTATGGAGCTTCAAAGGCATTCTTATGGTCAGAGGCTTAGAGGGTAGCTTTGGAGAAAATACTTGAGGGATATTTTAGGAGAGTAACTTGAGGTTGTGGTGAGACTGTTTCAAATGATTCTCTCTGTGATTTTTCTCAAAATAGATCTCAGAAATTACCAGAAAAGTTTGGGAGACTTGTTAATCTTAAGACTATGAATCCTTTAAGTCTTAAATCCAAGCCTGCTTAGAGCAACTAAAAATGCTCACATTTTCCTCAACTAGACAATTCTATATCAATTAAAAACTTACATACAACATCTCTTCATACATTTTAGAAAAGCAGAGGATGTACAGTGAGAGATCCTGAATGATATAATAGGCTGATTTGAAACAAGCAGTGTTTTAATGCAGGACTTTGTGAAAGTCCTAATGCCTCTCCAAAACACTGCCAAAAGGCTGTGTGGGGTGTCACACAGTGAGATTTGTCTGTTATGGCTTTTTTATTTTTTTATTCACACTTGAACTCTTAAATTTGTAAATTATAATGCTACATATTTGTAAATCTGAATAGGTTAGGATTAAGATTGCTTTTTAATTATTCAGTATGTAGCGTTGGGTTGTGACCAGTGTAATCATGATTCAGGTTTGTAGTGTCTGTGAAGGACACTGCAGTTTGTGTATTCCCCACCTCAGTTATAAGCAAAGTATGAAATAAGATGGCATTGCAAGCCAAGCCTTCTTCCAAGTGTTATGCATTCACTTTGAAGAAGTGACTGCTGATTCTGCTTGGTTTGCAGAGTTTTTGATAGTGGACAAGCCACGAAAGCCAGTCTTATTTTGATCTTCAAACGTCTCATATTTTGTCTCCTGGGGCCTGACTGAAGGCCTTGAATTGTAGTTTGCAGATGCTTGTCACCCTCTGAGACCTGTGCATTGTGTGGGGAAGTGCTCAGTGAAACCCCTAGGAGAGGAGTCAAATATTTAGGACATCAAACCAAGTGTACAGAATTGGTGAGACTTGGCTGGGACATCTCATTGCCTTCTCTATTTGTAAAATGGGGATTATCCTCAGTCACTGTCAGACAGGGAAGGCCTAAGGAAAAAAGGTATCAGTTCTCAGACACCTGTTAGAAGGAAGAGTACCATGGGATGAGTAGAAGAATTTAATCATCCCCTTCAGAGAACAGTTTTAAGATTACTGTGATGATCCAATTCTTGAGAGATGCCTCTACCTGAATTCAGGTACAAACAAGACCATATGCCAAAATCGTGTAGCGGGTTGACCCTGGCTGGCTGCCTGCTGCTCTCATAAAGCTGCTCTCTCACTGCCCTCCACAGCTGAAAAGGCGAGAGAAAATATAACAAAGAGTTCATGAGTTTAGGTAAGGACTGGGAGAGATCACACACCAAATACCAGCACAGGTAAGACAGGCTAGAATTAGAGACATTAATTGAGTTTTTTACTAACAAAATCAGAGTAGGATTATGACAAGTAAAATAAGACCTTAAAAACCCCACCTCTCCCTCACTCCTTCCTTCTCAACTCTACCTGCTCCCCAGCAGCAGTACAGGAACACAGGGAATGGGTGTTATGGTCAGTACATCACATGTTTTTCTGCTGCTACTCAGGGAGAAGAGTCTTTGCCCTGCTCCAGTGGGGGGCCTTTCCATGGGAGATGGCTCTCCATGAACTTCTCCAGTGTGAGTCCATCCCACAGGCAACAGCTCCCCACAAATTGTTGCTTGGGGCTTGGCTGCCAGCTGGAGTTAAACCACATGATGTTTGGTCAATAGTACCACCCTTGTCTTATGTTCCCGTCAGATGGCTTAACTGAAATCCAGGTGCCAGGAATCCACAGAAGCATATCTGGGAGCAGGAGTGAGTGTGTACACGGAAGGGAGCTTCGGTGGTCACAGATGCCATTAGTCCCATAACTTGGGGTGGTACCAGTGATATGAGTACAAATAGCTGCTGTTCCATCCAGTTTTCAATAGAGGGAACCCTTGCCTGTAACACGTGCCACCCCACTGCTCCATTCTGCAAAGTTCTGCTCTGGTTTTAACAGCATATGAGACAGGCAACTGCGATTTTTAAGTCCTTACAGTTATCGAATTAAAAATTACCAGAAAAAAATTGCAGTTATGGCAAAACAAGGCTTGGTATGTATGTTCTTTCAATTAGTAGTCTCATTTTAGGAATGAATGAGACAGATGTCCTGAGGACCAAGGGGTCTTATCACCATACACAGGGAAGCCTATCAAGATTTTATGGGCAATCTTAATTCTATAATTTCCTTATTTTGGTGTGTTTTAATGTATCTTTAAATTCTCAAGTTTCCTTCTGAACGTAGGCGGTTTGCTATTTACAAGGGATTTAATGGACAATCCAAAAGAAATAGCAGTGAATGTTTGCCAGCCTAATTTTACACCAATTTAGCATGATCAGGGTATGTTCCTTGTTCAATGGTGCAGTTCTGACGGTCTGCATCATCCACGGAAATTTAGGTCACTTAAATCTGACATTTGATCTAATCATCCTTTAGGAATATAGGTCAGCTGCAGCACTGATCTTGTGTTGTAAAGGAAAAACAGATCTCTCTGGTTTTGGATATAAGCTACTTTAATGCATTTACTTCTTTTTTTTTTTTTTTTTTTTAGTGTATGAAAATAGGTTTTACTTTTCTTTCACACAAAACCAAAGTCCTTCTAGGCATTTTAGCTAGGTAGTCTATTTCTACTGACTGGTGTTCTGCACTCAGAAGTTTGCTGGTTGCTCCCAAAGCTCCAAAGCTCAAGTGTTGCTCACTGTTGTATTTTCTGTCCCAGTTTTCCCAATGCCTTCTCAGAGCTTGTAACAGTTTAGAGCAGTTTGGCTCTTCTGTGAGCTCCTACACACTATAGTGTGATTGCTGAAGCCAGGTAAGGTGTTGCCTACACTGGAAATTTATACTGATTTACAGTTGGTGAAGTAAAGTAAACTAGTCCACTCCCTCCTCTCAAATCCTCTTCCCCTACTATAAGCAGATAATAACATGTGAGATACATGCAATGATATGTACCCATATTCTGTCCAGTAAAGCATTATACTTACAACAGAAAGATTACAGCAGTAAATCTCTGGTAGAGAGGGGAGAGTCATAACTTATCTGAGAAGAATTTATTTGTGTGCTAGCATCTCACCAGAAATGGCTGCGAAGTGTATACTGTCTGATGGAATCTTCAAAAACCTCCTTTCTCTTTGCCCCCCTTCCCTTTGTCTGAGTGGGAAACAAAGTGTAATAATTTTTTCCTCAAAAAAAATCTTTTTACTTTTAAACAAGCTAGAGATCTTCACTCCTCTGGGTCACAAAAAGTCCTGTTTTCCAGAACTAATAATACTTTCCAAAGATCTTGCACAGATTGCAGAAGTCACTAAAATGGCATTCTGCCAAATAATTATACAAAAAAATTTAAATATGTCATTGCAAAACTTTAAAGAAAAAAGCACAAAGGATGATCAAGAATGAGTTAAAGAAGTGTTATATGAAGAGAAGCATGTTGGTGTTTATCTTAAAAAATTCCATTATATTAAACATGTAAACAAATAGAAGGTAGTACAATGAATCTTAAGAGAAATGTTGCTATATTAGAGCCAATAAAAGGCAAATATAAAGAAAAATGGTACTTTACTATCTGTTTTTGTTTCAGAAAGAATGAGGTGCAAAGAGCTGTAAGTCTGTGTTAGTCATATGACTAGATGCTTGAAAAAAGCTTCACAGAAATTGGTGGGGTTCCATGGAAGAATTAGAACCCGTCTTCGTTTATCACCTTGGATGACAGGGTGTGAACAATGAATACACACACTAAAAAGTAAAGCTCTAGTAGTCTAAGATACCTTTAGTAAAACTGACATAGCTAACTTCATTTGTTTCTCTTGAAGTTGATACAAAGCCAGTTTGTACATTGAAGGGAAATGCTGTGTATGGTCCTGTGATATTGCTTGCATTCAGAGGCAACTGAAAACTCAAAATTGAACACGTAAGGACATAATGCAGAGCTGCTACAAAAATGCTGTTTTCACAGAATTGTTGCTTAAGGACCAGTGATGACTTGGAACTGCTGTTCTGCATATTTCCTTTGATCTAAAACCAAACTTTTAAAGAGAACTTAAAGTCTGGCCAGTGAAAAATCTTGGACGCTTTTGAAAACGTTACTCTGCATTCCTGATTATAGGAAGTGTGATTAGTTAGAATTAGTTAGAATTGCAAAACATGTTTTTTGGTTTGAATCTATTAAAGAGATTAATTTTTATTACACTGAGAAAATAACCTCAATCTTCTATTTTTGAAGCATTGTGGAAACAGAAGGGTTGAGCTGAGTTTATTTTTATCAGTATTTTGCAGGTGAAATTTGACAGAGTGTCACAAGTTACTTTCCATTTGATTTCTAGCAATTGCCAATCTACACCTTCTCTTGAATTAACAGCCTGGAGACATGAAAAATTCATATTCTCACTCAGTTGCACTCGTAC
>WEZZ01022119.1:0-21959 GCA_013400585.1 Chloropsis cyanopogon | reverse complement strand
ATGGAATTTCTTGGATTTGGATGCTGGGATCTGGATTGTCTTAGAAATTTGGTAAAAAGAATGTAAAAAGGTGTTGTCTGATTACAGTGGGGTTAGACTTCTCCTTCCTTGTTTTTCTTTGCTCTGCTGGAATAAATTCAGTAATTGATGTGGGGAAAGTACAGGGACATAGCACATTCTTGTACAGAACAGGAAAGATGGAGATCTTATTTAAGATCTGTGGTCTCCTTTGACTCCACTTTCCAGTGCCATGATCCTGGTTTATGGCTTATTCTGTGTCTTCAAATAACTGAATGACAGTACCAATAGGTTTGAGGACAGAATCACAATATTGAAGACAGTAGGGTCTTGTTTTCCCCACTGTCCAACATTGACAGCGATGACAATGTGGGATTGCTACAAAACTTAGCACAGAATTCTGTGGTCTCCAGATACTTGGATTTCAGGCCCAGGATTAACATGGATTTTTGTCACTTGAATACTGGTGAAACTTGGGATAAACATTTGAACGAAGCTCCTCAGACCTGTAAAAAGTCTTGGGGACAGCAGAACCAAGAAGTATGCAGACCAACTACAGTATACATAGAATCAATTGAAGAAAGAAATAAATCTGGTTTAATGCTGGATTTGGTGTTTGTTTTCACAAACCTTCAATTCACTGATGTGCCTTTTGATAATTGGCTTCAAATGTGTAACATTTGAGGCACTGTTAAGAGTTAGCCTTAGAGGGGCAGCTGGGAAGAAGGTAATTGGATAAGGATAACTGAATTCTATCATTCTCTTCCTCTGAGTTACAGCATCTTGACCATGAGTCATGTCTTAGAGCTTAAACATTTAAAACCTGAATGTCTAAGTCTTAGATTACTATATCAACTCCTTCTGATGGAAATCAAAATAAAGAAAAAAGTGTTTTTACAGGCCATTTCAACTCCTAAAACAGGTCAGATGACTTTGAATGCATACCAGCCTAAGTGTATGAATTAAATTGTCATGAATCTCATAATTGCTTTCATTTAATATACAAAACTTTATCTTCCTTCGAAAAGAAATCAGCATGGAAAGTCATTAAGGCTTCTGTTTTGTCTCCTCAAGTAAAGAAGGCTTGAATTTTCTGTACTTATAGACTTTGTTCAGTTTTAAAATATAGGGTTATACTTTGAGGGGTTTTTCTTTGTGTAAGGATAATTCTGAGGTCTCAGGCAACTTTTCTAACTGGGCAGCGATACAAATAATTTTCATACCATTTCTGAATTCAGCAGAAAATGAGATGAGAAATCTGAGGATGGATGAGAAATCTGAGGTAGGACAAGTCTTATGATTAAAGGTACACTTACATTTAGTGAGAAAATTCTAGTAAATTTTGAAAGAACAAGATGTCCTTCTACAGCACCCTAATACTCCCCATAGGTTAGTGTTTATGAGGAATTTGAACGCTGGTGGGGATTTTCAGAGCTTACAGTCAAACAGGAATGGCTGTAAATACTGAAGAGCTTTTCTTTGCTGCTGATTCAGCCTGTGTTCTCTAGTCTCTCATTGAAATTATTTTCTTTCCCTATGACAGAGGAAAAATACTTCTGTTCTACAGCAAAATAGAAGAGGAAGCCAACATGAAAGAGCAGGTAAGATACCAACATGAAAGAGCAGAAGGACTTAGACCAGCCATTAATGAACCTCAAATGTTTTGGGGGTTATGTAACAAATAAAACATGGACTTTTGTGTGATCATTTCAAAAAATATTTTTGTTTATAATAAATATTTGTTATGCAGAATAATAATAATAATGATCCTGAAATTTTTGCTTTTTTGTGTATTCTTACTTCATGTTAGGTGTAGACTGGCCACGAAAAAGTGGATTTGCAATGGCAGAGCGGTTCTGGATCTGTCTCTGATCACAGCACCGGAGAAAAGAGAAAAGCTGCTTTGCAGATGGTGCCACACACATCAGTGAGAGAGTGAGAGAGTGATAGGTGCCTGTGTTCACAGGGAACTGGACTTTGTGATGCAAAATGTTCAACCAGGAGACCAGATTTATCATACAGGAAGGCTGTAAAAAAGGGAATACTGTTTCTACAAGTGATATGCTTCTTATGCCTTACGCCACAAAATAAAATGCCGCCATTCAGATCTTATTTAAAATTCCCATGTAGACATTCTGCTGGGTATAGCAGAGAATCTAACTCTCTAGTCCTAATTGCTGGTGTAATCCTATTGACTCTGGAAACAGTATTCTGCTGCCTTTGCCAGGTAAACACTAAAGGTGAATTGCCCTGGTTACTGTCTTGGTTAATTCTTTGTACAACCCAGCAGCACTTGCTTCTTGAGCCACAGACAGTGATAAAGTTTGGTCTTCAGTAGATATCATTCAATTCTGGTGTAAATAAGGAGCTATAAAAGCAATTGAGTTGAAGCTGTTACTTGTATAGAGAAGCTGTGGTTTGGATGTGATTGCATATCTAAGACCTTGTCACAGAGTATCTCACCAGGAGGCTCTTTATTTCTGACAGATTTTAAATAAGACTGCTTTTTGCCTAGCTATCTTATCTGACTTCTGATATTTTTCTTAGACTAAAGGCAGTTCTTGCAGAGTGCATCATTTATATAAAACTTGTTCTGATGTCTACAGCTTGTAATGACATATGGAATAACAAAAAAGGCAGATCTTTCCTTCAAGTCAATATGCTTCCATCATTCAGTCTTTGGTTTGGAAAAGACCTCTTATCACAGCATTTGAAAAGCACTGTATGAAGCCAGACTAATGTTCCAACATGTTTTGTGTGTTGTGCTGTTTCATGCTGAAAGCCAGTTGCGAACGGTGCTTTTGAGATACTTATTTGTGGAAATGTATTTGTTGCACATAAAAGAAGAAGAAGAAGAAAAAAAACAAACAAAACACAACTGTGCCCTCATTGTTATTTCTTTCCTTCTGATGAAAACCAGTAAGTGAACAAAAATTCTTTGAGACCATAAAAATGTTGAAGTATAGAAATCTGGTAAAATCAAGGTAATTGCACAAGCCCCACATTGTATTTATTTTTTTGGCTTGTGACAACTGAAATTTAATGGGAAGATCTCATACAAAGCAATGGGGCATATTATTCAGTAAAAGCAGACAATCCATCCCAAATGCCCTTTGATGGGTGTTTGAATTCTCCTTCAGCCACTCTGATTTTCAAGGAAATTTGTCTATGCACAAGGTTAGAAATAGCCAAATAGTGATCTTTGGTACTCAGGGTATTTTTGTTTCATTTTTATTGTGCTTCTGAAGGAAAATACATATTCTTCAAAACTATATTTAAAATTCCATCCTGGAAATATTGAAGTGAACTTCCCATTGGATATAGGATCTGAATGTAGAGGTTCTAGCAAAGTTCTGTATCCTTAAATTTTAAAACTAATGCTGCTTTCCTGCTTGATGTAAACCTCTTATAGAAATATTTTTTGTTGTCAAGACTCATTCGTTTTATAAGCAAAGTATTATAAAACTGAGAAAAACAAAAAGTGTGTGTGTATGTGTGTGTGTGTGTGTGTGTGTATATTTAAAATTGTCACCTACACAGCTCTTCACCAGGTTAATAATACTGAATAAAGTTACCCTTTAATGGAAGCCTGGCCCTGGTTTATGTGAGTATAACCCACATAGTCTCAGCTCCAGTGACAATTTCTAAGATTTTCTGGCTGGATAATACCATTTTACCATGGCTGGATAATAACATTTCATAGAATGCAGTGCAAGAAAGGATATATTATTTCTTATGTACATTCGCTACATCTCTAGATAATTTAAATTCTCTACCTTTTTTGCCCCTACCTGTTTAGATTATTTTTCCTGCATTGTCACTCTATACTCTGACTTAAAAATCCCAATAACATAAAAGCAATGGAGAGCAGTTTAATTGTCAGTTTGGAGACACTGAGGCAAGGTCTGGCCATGCCATAAAAAGTAATGGAATCCAACATAAAGTTATTTAAGGTGGTGCTGAGTATGTGATAGAAGGTTTTATGATGAAAAATAATTCTTCCCAAATTCCATCAGCTTAACAAAGCAGTAAAATATTCGTAATGAATAATTTATAAGTTGAAATAACTAAAATTTTAAAATGTGAAAGAAAATTTTGTGCCCCAAGTACTTGTTATGATGCTTAGACTACAGGATTACCATATGCATAAAAATATCATATTCATTAAAGAACTTTTTAATGAAGAAATGTATTTTTCAACATATCTTTCATCTACATAGCAGCATTTGACTGTTCATTCTATTACCAAGAAATAAGACTGAAAGGTAACTCAGATATTTTTTGTCCAGCTTTTTAAACAGTTTCTCTATTTAAACTATTAGAATTTAAATGAAGCACCTTCAGAAATCTTTTCAATGAGACTTTATGCCTTAGTACTTTTTCTGATAGGAAAATATCTATGCATTGTTTTTATAATGTTGGAAAAGTTTCTAAGGGAGCATAAAACATTTAGAGTCTTTTGCCATGAAACACTTTAATTTTGCTCTTAAAATGATGCTTAGAGAGCTTCACTCCTCCACTGAAAACCCTGTATGTTAAACCCCACAGCTATCTTTGAAGAATAAATCCAGGAAAAGGATCCTTGTTATAAATTATGAATTATAAATTCATCTTTCTTTCTAGTCAAGCCTGTCTATAAAAATTCACTATCTACTGGCATTCTGCTTCCATAATTTGTAAATGCCCTCTTGATCTCTACTGCCACACACAGCAGACTGTCAACCAATTTTAAAAGATGAATTCTATTTTCGTACAAAAACACGTTTGTCAAGTTTTCTATCTTCTCAAGATCAAATTTTGCTTTTCATTTTTTTTTCACTGGATCAAAGTATCATTATGAGAAGGGAATGCTTTCAAATTGGATCTAGTTATTCCAAAAAAAACTTGGAACTTGAAATCCTAAGTAATTACCCCTTTTAAAAAAAAAGTATGAGCAAAATTGCAATGTATTTAAGCAGTAATCATTTTGTGTCCATAGACAAATTAAATGAAGATTAATATGGATTAAACATCATAGAATCATATAATATCTTGAGTTGGAAGGGACCCACAGGGATCACCAAAGTCCAACTCCTGATAAGTTTATATCTTTCAGTTAAAGAGCAAAAAGCAAGTATGAGTCCAAGATAGTTATTTAGAGCTATAGAGTCTATCAGTCTCTTACTAGTTGTATTTAACCATGTAAATCTCAAATTTCTCTTCTAGGTTAGTCCCCCATCTTCAGCAAGGAGGTATAAAACAGCTTCTATCCCAATATTGCCTCTAAGATCTCATTTTTGTACACAGGTGAAAGGTAGCTTTAAGCTATAAGGCACTAAGCAAGTGCACCAATGAAAAACCACTATGTAAAGGCTGACCCCAGGGATCACTGCTTTGCTGGTGTCATGTCTAGAAAGGGGTTGTTGGGTGAGAAATTTCCACTTACCTGATAAACCTAATGCTTTCTATCACACCCAGACCAGAATCTAGAACTTTAGCTGTGTAACAAAGAGTTTTAGCTCTTCTAGACAACGACCAGCCTCTGTCGAGTTTGATGGGGTATGTGTCACTAGGCCAGGTGGGAAAAAAATCATACAACCATAGAATTATTTGGGTTAGAAGGTACCTTGAAGATCATCTAGTTCCAGCCTCCTGTCATGGGCAGGGACACCTTCCACTAGACCAGCTTGCTCAAATCACTCATTAAGCCTGGCTTTGAACACTTCCTGAGACAGGGCATCCACAACTTCTCTGGACAACCTCTTCCAGTGCCTCCCCACTTTCACAGTAAAGAATTGCTTCCTGATGTCTAGTCTAAATCTAGTGCTTCTCAGTTTAAAACTGTTTCCCTTGTCCTGTCACTGCATACTGTTGTACAAATTGTCTTGCCCCACCTTTCCTGTAGCTTTTCTTCAGGTACTGGAAGGCTGCAAGTTGGTTACCCTGAAGCCTTCTCTTCTCCAGGCTCAACAATCTCAGCCCTTCCTCATAGGAGAGGTGATCCATCCCTCTGTTCAACTTGGTGACTCCCTCTGGATTTGCTCCAACAGGTCCTTTCTGTGTGTGGTACACCAGAGGTGGATGCAGCACTGCAGGTGGGATCTCACCAGAGCAGAGCAAAGTGGGGGAATCCCCTCCCTCACCCTTCTGGTGATGCTGCTTTGGATGCAGCCCAGGACACATCATGGGCTGTGAGTGCCCATGGCTGGGTCATATCCAGCCTCTCATCCACCAGCAGCCCCAAGTCCTTCTTGGCCAGGCTGCTCTCGATCTGCTTATCCCCAGCTTGTGTTGATACTGGGGGTTGCCCTGACTCAGATGCAGCACCTGGCACTTGGTCTTGTTAAACTCAGGCAATTCCCATGAGCACACTTCATGAGCTTGCCTAGGTCCCTCTGGATGGCACCCCATCCTTCAGATGTCTCAATGGCATCACTCAGCTTGGTGTCATCAGCAAATTTGATGAGGATGCACTTGAGGATATTAAAGGGCACTGAAGGGTGTATGGACACCTGAGGGACACTACGGATATCAATTGAACTTTGAGCTGTTGACCACTATCCTCTGGATGAAACTGTCCAACCATTTCCTTATCTACCTAACAGTCCACTCATCAAATCCATCTGTCTCCAATTTACAGAGAAGGATGTTGTGGTGACCATGTCAAAGTCCATACAGAAGTCCAGAGAAATTACATCTGTAACTCTTCCCTTGTCCACTGATGGGGTCTCTCCACTGTAGAAAGACTCTTTCTTAGTGAACTGTGCTGGCTGTCTCAAATCACCTCCCTGTCCTCTGTGTGCCTTAACATAACTTCTCAAGATGATGTCCCATCATCTTCCCAGACACAGAGGTGAGGCTGACCCGTTGATAGCTCCCAGAGTTCTCCTTTCTACCCTTTTTAAAAGATGGGTACAATGTTTTCCCTTTTTCAGTCGCCTGGGACTTCACTGGGAATGCCATGACTTTTCAAATTATCATGGAGAGTAACTTGGCAACTATGGCAGCCAATTCCCTCAGGATTATGGGATGCATTTCATCAGGTCACATAGACTTGAGTATATTCAGGTTCCTCAGGTGGTCACAAATCTGATCTTTACTTACAGTAGGAAACCTTTTGTTGCCTCAGTCCCCATCCTGCTGTCACATTTTGCTTCCCCAGTCCCCTTCCTGCTCTCCATCAGCCTGAGAGTTGCGGGAAGAGAGGTTGAAGACTGAATCAAAAAATTTTTGAGTACATCAGCCTTGTCCTCATCCATTTTTACCAGTTTTCCAGCATTATCAGGTGGGGGTATACCTTCTTTGACCTACCTTTTCTGGTTAATATACCTGTAGAAGCCCTTTCTATTATTCTCCACATCTCTTAACAGGTTCAGTTCCAGCTTCACCTAGGCCTAGTTTCCACTTCCTGTGCAGCTACTTCTCTCCCTTTTGTTTGACCAGCATGTTTGACTCAGCCATGCCAGTCTCCTGCCTTTCTTGCCCAATTTCTTGTTGCTCAGTAAATATGCAGAATAGAAAACACATATTTCTCATCTCATGACCTAATGGGTAGACATGGAAAATTAATATGCTTTCATTTGTTAAGACAGACTAGTTTAAAAAAGCTGGCTATTCACCTTGGTTCACTTGTTCCTCCTGGGACTTCTCAAACTGTATGATAGCTGTCTTTCTTTAATCTGCCAGAAGTCTAATTACCACAACAATTAATTGACAAAAAGAGTAATATCAGAAGTATCTATTCTTCAGAAAGTTGTTGATATTACTCATCACCTATTTTTTGCTACTTCCTTAAATACCTTTACTTGGATACAGACAATATGAGATGCACACAGTGGTTTTGATAGTGATATAGGACTCAACCAACCTGAGATATTCCTAGCGGAACTAATTGCCTTTTTTGGCCTCTAATATATAGATTAACCATCGTTAATACGAACATCTTAGATGAATCCAGTGAATCACCTATTTCTCTCAACTGGTTTTAAGGCGTGACTATAATTAGCCTGTATAAAAATGCTATATAGTCCAAATTTAGTGAACATGAATTTAATTTCAAATGTCTCTGCCATCTCAGTTAGTTGCAGCTCTGGGCCCTGACAAGTGATATAATAGAAAAGAACATATTTCAAGTGCAGGAAAAGTGGGACAGCTTTCCAGCATTTTCAGGTGTCTCAGAAAATATCATCTTGTTTATAATAATGTGTTTTGTAAACCATTTTAAAAAAAGTCTGAATCTTGTTATCCACCACAGTCTTCCAGCCATCCCTGTAGGATGTACAGGGATAGGATCACATCTTCCCTGACTCTGAATCTTGCTTGTACACTTTCGGAGTTCATTATTGTAAAAACAACATATTCTCTTGGAAGCTTCTTAAAAAAAATCATTCTGATACCTGTTTGTCCTGGAAAGGCTGTCCAGTAGAAGAGGGATAAATTAATGCTATTTAGACCATTTAATTAATGTGTGTGGGAACCTTCTAACCCATTAAAAATTAATGTCTGGACAGCTTCCTTGGCTGCNCTGTTATAACTTTTGTATTATGGGACAAGTCTTCACCTGACATACAAAGAATTGCATACAAGGTTTAATTTTTGTCTTGCCAAATAAACAAATACTTTTTAAGTTCCCTCGATTTTCATATTTTAAAGACATTCTTCTAAGGAGGCTGGTTATTTACAAAGGCTTGTAAATAACCTGAAACACTTGAAAGAAATAATAATTAATGATAAATATAGTCATAACTTAGGTGGTTTTTTTGCAGTATTGAGGATTTTTCTTTTGCTGTGATTTTGCTGCTGATGAATTTTTTATTTATCTGTCACTGACATATTTTTTGGACTCATGAAATCCATGTTCTTTAAACCATGTCCTGGTTTCTCTGTCTCTTGAAGTTAGTTCTCTGGGGTGGACAGCTGTTCAGCTTGTTTCTGCTTATAATGAGAATGTCATCTCTCTTTTCTATTATCCAAGGGACGTTTTTCCACAGTTTTTCTCCCTCCGAAATTCTCCAGTTCCTGATAGGACTCCATATGTCACTCCAGTGCTAATGTATACCCTTGTGAGATTTGAATCCAATATGATCTAAACCTGAGACACTTTATTTGTTTTTGTATAGCCTTTGTTTTGATAAAATATAAAAGGCAGCCTATATTTTCAGAACACATGCCAGCCTTAGAAGTAATGAATTTGTTACTGTTATTTCCCTTAATTTATCAGTCAGAATTCTGGATCATATTGGGAAATTCTGAAAACACATTAAAAGTCAGGCCCAAAACTTGCAGAGAAAATTCATTCATTAAAGTATTAAATTTTTGGTTTTTTATCAAACTAGTGCTACTGACTTGATAGCTAAAGTCAACTAGAAGGTGAAGGTGTGTTTTCTAAGAGTATATTCTAGCTTTGTTTCAAATTTTATAGTCTCTAAATCTTCCGTAATCCATAGTGGCTTAATTGTTTTTTTTCAAGTGATGAAATTCCTTATAATTAATCAGTGGAACAAACTTTACACCATAAGAAGATTTGGATTTGCAGGAGGTTTTGTTTTTTTTTTTTTTTTTTTGGGTTTTTTTTTTTATGTTTTTTTTTTTTTTTTTTTGGGTTTTTTTTTTTTTTTTTTTTTGTTTTGTTTTTGTTTTTTTTTGTTTTTTTTTTTTTTTGTTTGTTTTGTGCTGGTTTTTTGTTTGTTTGTTTGGGGTTTTTTTTCAAACGTTTACATTTGCTTGATTAATCCAAAGGTAAAAAGGTGGTCAGTGAGGCAGAATAGATGAAAAACTGAACGCTGCAAAGGCAAAGGAGCAGGCAAGATCCCTTGTCTTGTAGCATGAAACTCAACATTTAACTTGATTATATGCTAAATTTATTTATGGACTTATGAATATAAGTGTGACCTTCCTTGTGACCTTACCTTGAAACCGTAGGCTATCTTTGATGAGGTAGTCACTTTAGTAAGATAATTATTATAGTAACATGCTTGCTTAAGTGCATTTGCTTTCAAAATTTTAATAACTATTATGAAAAGTGTCTATAGAATACTTATTCTGTCAAAATGCAACATGAGTCACAGAGCTATTGGTAAATTTTTGTATATATTAGTATATTTTAGAAGGTGCTTTTAGATTATACCAAAGTGTTTGGGAATTTAGTGATAAGGTATTTGTAATCATTCTTCAGTTTAATCTTCTGAATGTTAGTAAATGTCCAGGATAATACTTTTGAGGCTGACACAGTGAAAAAAGATGTTTTATCTCATGAAGTTGCATAAGCTGAAAAGACAGTACTTAATTCTAATTTCTCCAGATTTCTCCTCTATTCCTCTTGCATTAATTTATTATTTTTTTCTTCTTAAGCAGTGTATGCCTCCTATATATTTCTTCTTCACAGGATACTATCTCCAGCATTATCATCTTTACCCATGCAGGAGCTCTGACTTCCTGATCATGAGATACTACAGAAAATGAAAAAGTGAACATTTCTGGCTTGAGGCTATTCTTATGACTGTGAATGTCAGACTCACGAACAAGCACAGAATGAAAACATTCTTAATGAATCAAAATCTCTCAAAAAAACTTCACCTTTTACTGGATTGATTTAATTATCCTGACTTTCATGGAGCACTCCTTTCCAAAGCCCCAAAAGACACACACAGACCATAATGCCACCCCCACAAAGCAAGCCTATCATTTTTTTCCACTCTTCTAGTAATTTCACTTATAATAGGCTGCTTTGGAAAAGAATAAGTTGCCCTCCGATAGCAATAGCTTTGGGCTTCTATTAAACATAACTGGTACAATTTTATAGAGCATACCTTCTAGAGCAATAGATAAAGAGAATTTAGATTTCTGCAGCTCCATAATTGCACTGTTATTCACCCTCTGCTGAAACTGTTTTCTACAAATTAGTGTTTATCTTTCACATGCAGAATATCTTATAATTCGAAATAGCTAAAGAAAATAACTAAACTTTGCAAAGTAATCTGTATTTTATTGTCCCTGACATCAAAGAGTCTCTTTTGTTCATCCATAGCAGCCTCCTTTGTGGAGCTAATTAGATTTTAATTATGCCATTCCTCAATCCTTCTCCCTAAACTGAGATTCCAGTGGCTTAAATCTGAATTCAAAATGTTAAGACTGAAAAATTCTTGTTGATTTTTTTTACTAATTCTGATACTTAAGATTCCAATGTGCACTGAGATTTATTAAAGATTGAAAATGCAGACAAATACTTTATTTTTCAATAAACCTCAGTTTCATTTAATCTCTGATTAAGGTCCAGAGCTTACATACCTAAGCTTAGATACCTGTCTTTCATGACCAAGGTCTATTATGTGTTTTCAGTCTGTGCCAAATGTATCAATTGGACAAGATTTTGAGGTATGTCACTAAGGAGGCCACCCCTCATATATAGGAGATCAGACAATAAAGCATGCAGTCAGGACAAAGAAGATTGAACTTCAGCTCTTCCTGGTCAGGATTTTCAAACTCGAATCTCTTGTGAGTTTACATTATGGGATGAGAAATACGTGTTTCCCATTCCATAATATAACAAAGAAAATAAAGGATTGCCAAGGTAAAAAGTCTACATGAAAATGCCATCTTCCTGCTGAAAAGAAAGATTTTTATTTTAGTTGTGTAAGCAAGTTCAAGTTGCTTACACAACTACAAGTTGTGCATTCATGTACATTCTTCAGTGTTTGTTTAGTCATTTACATCCTTTACCTGGAAAATACTATGAAAAAGGTACACTTTTCTAAGTCTAATAACAGTATCTAATACTGTTATTAAGCCTGTGCCCAAAAAGAGGAACTATTTTCTTTCGGCTTTAAAAGTAAAACCTTTTCCGCTCCCAAAATCCTAGGAGATTTCCAAGGAAGGATTGGATTCTGGGCTGTGGACTGGGAGAAGGTGCTCCATGGTAACAATGAGACTTTGTAAGCCCTTTCAAGTGAAATGTTCAGACCCTGAATCCGTCCTGCAACAATGTGAGTAAGGTATTTGGCTTCATCACAAACATTTTAGCACTGTATTCCTAAATATCACAAAAGAATATAAATTTTTAGGATGAAGTCCAGTTAAGAAATGCATTATAGTCAAGAAATTTGAGGGAAGTTTTGTGGATTGCACATAATAAAGACTAAAGTGGGAGAGATGGAAGAAAAATACACAAATAGGAGCATGAGGCTCCAATTGTTACCAACATGTGATTGGCACATTGATGGAAATTAAAACTTCACATTAATTGGCCCAACTATGATCTCAGCTTCTCTTCTCTCTGTTTACTTTTCCAGAACTACTCTTTGCTCAGAAACAAGAGAGATCGGAGCTAAGACTCTTGTGTGAGTAGGGATTAATGATATGTAAAAATTACAAGACCAGACAATCATTTTACTAGCTGAGTTGCACCTGGAAGTTTAGAAAGTTGAGGAAGTTTCACTGGCAAAACCGGAAATTTTGGTGCTGCTCAGTGTCAGTCGTAATGTGGTTCCTGCCCCACACCCACAGCTGTCTGTAGCAAAGGATAGCAGATCTGCAGTATTTCATTTATTAAACACCTGTTCTTTGAGTATTTATATATTAGGTGCTTTTATAGGGTCATGAAGAGACACTTCTTCCCTCAGTTCTTCCCAGAGGTACCACTTTCTACATTGAACTTTTGCAAAATGAAATCTAGGAAGTCTCCATCTTCCCTGTCGTGCTTTGTTACAAGCAACAGCTTTTCTTGTGGATCCTTCAGCCCTTGAAGTGGTTGGACCTGTACAGAGCCTGACTGTGCAGCTGGGAGATAGGAAATCTTGTTACAGCTTGGTACACAGGGGAAACACAAGAAGGTGATGCAGGATGTCTTCCAAAATTATCTACTCAATATGAAGGAATGCCTTGTTTATTCAGTCATGTTGCATGTAAAAGGATTTAAAATGAAATAGATTTAGATGTAGAAAAATTAATCAAATTCATTAAAAAGTTTATGAATAAATTATTTAAATTTATTGAACAATAAGATTCTCCCTAGCAGTTTCTGTATCTATGCCAGCCTCCAAACCTGACTAACAGGCCAAATAATTTAGGGATTGGTATATCTTTGGGAGCTCTTGAAACTACTGTTGCCTGACTTCTGTTTTTGAAGGCATTTATTGAAGCCATTTGTGTTAAGGTTTGGGGCAAGTTTTTTCTTCTTCAGTCCCAGATGATATCATCTGCATTTCTCTTTCTTGTTTATTTCCTGCAATTCCCTGTGAATTAGCACCAGAATATCATCTTCCAGTGCAGGAAACCAAATCCTTTCCTTTCTCTCTTCTTCTTAAGTCTCTTGATTAATACCTGTGCACTTCAATTAGCATATTCCTGGCTTCAAGCTTCTTTCTTCTGTTACTGACTTCTGAAAAGAAGCTTGTAAAATAATGTTATGAGAAATGTTTATGCATGGTTTTCTTACTGGATGCATAATTACTTTTTTCTTTAAGCTTTATGTAAATATTAAACATGAGATAGCAGATGGTAAAACTGGGAATAGGTTGCTCTGAATAACAATCCCTCCCCTCCACTCCTGTAATTTTAGGGGGAACCTCAGGGGGCCCTGCCTATTGCAGTTTCAAAGCAGAAACTGCATGTCGAGACACTGATTCCCATTAGCTACCAGTTTGTAACTATGATATGTTCAATCCATCAAAAGAAAATGCTTTAGAATAACACCAGTTAATAAAACTTCTAGGATTTCACTTACTTGTTTCTGGATTTGTAATTGAAAGCATGTGCTTTCATTCATCTCTGTCCTCAGAATATTCTGCTGAGACCTTGGTCTTCTCTTTGACTGTCTTTCTCTGCTAGAATATGTAAGTAGTTTAGTCTTGTTTCTTGAGAAATCTTTGTCAAGAAAAGAAATGTTTTGATCACTAGTATGGATTGGAAACAATAAATTCATCATCTTCATTTGTGTTGACAATGTCTGAAACCAATTCCAGGAGCATGAAGCAAAAGACAAAGAGGTCTTTGATCCTTCTGAAGATTTAAACAGGCAATGGCTGTCACAACTTTTTTTTTTTTTTTTTCTTCATGAACTTTTCCTTATGTGAAGATTTTAAATCTTGTATGGCAGCAAAATGCCTCCTTGGATTTTTTTTAACAGCTTAATAATGGATCCTTTTAAAATTATTTTGTCCCAATACCACTGTTAGTCTTCAGTCTTTAAATCTTTGAGTCCTTCAACTAGTTTGAAGGCAGTGTTTTACCCTGCCTCACAACCTTCTGATGACACTGTCTAGGGTTCAGTTCTGGTGATTTAGCAGAGTGTCATCATGAATCACCAAGATGTTAAAATCTGATTTAAATGTGACAGACCCAGTCTGAAGCTTGCTTCTGCCTGTGATATTTCCACCCATATTTGCCCTTACTTGAAGAATGCCCTGGAGCACATGTTATTCTTTGGAAGTGTGGCACTATGCAACAAAACAGCCCATGCCTTCTAGGCTAAGAAAAGAATACATTTACATTTCAACACCTCATCACCCTGCACTTCCCCCAGACTAAAATCCTACTACCTGTTGTATGCTTTTTGCTGCAAGTTCTGACATCTCAGGCTGTAGCCAGAGCCTGGATCTTCTTCTTGCTCATTCCCCTCACTGCACATTCTTTGCTGTCACATTGAGCAATGGGTATGAGATAAAGGACCCAGTACTGGCACTGTGACCTCTTACATCCCAGCCCAGCTTTGAGGACTGCAGCATAAAACCTAGAGGGATTCTTTTCTAATACAAGCTGAAAATCTATGTCCTCAAAGCAAGCATTTAGTCTCCTAGCCAAACTGACTTCTAGATGTTAGATAATTGAAGATACACACTGGCTCCAAAAGAAATACTTCTAGGAATCTGAGTCAACAGTTCCTTTTGAGAAAATTATCTGTCTCTTATCAAATTATCTGTAACACACAAGTCGTTATGCTAGCAAACCATTTGGGTGATTTGCTGACTTTAAAATCACATTCCTTCTTATGTTGTTCCTTGTTTTTTTAAAAAATAACAGCATGGTTTTTTTTTCATAATAATCAAGAGAGCAAGAGAATAATTATCTTCTACCTATTCTGAATTCATTATTATTATATTTGTGACACATTGGCTGTTCTCCATAACTAGTTTTTCTCAATATTTGTTCAAATCATTGAAACAGAAGGGGGAAAGAGAGAGGAACTTTTACATTTGGAAGAAAACCAAATCAAACCAAACCAAACCAAACCAAACCAAACCAAACCACAAAAACCTCACCTTAATGACATCTTGGCTTGAGACTCAAACAATATACAGTACCTAAACCAGCACTTGACTCTAATTTAATTAGTTTCCTTTAAAACCAAAGATATTTCAAGGTCTGATTTCCTGATGTAGTATTCCTTCAAATAGCTTGAAATATTTTTATGGCTATTGAAGAAATAGCAGCAATTAAGGTTTGTGCAAGGCATACATATGTTTTACTCTGTGTGATGCATCTTTATTTTCATAAAGTCTAAAAATTTATATAATTTTTTTAGAAATCCACGTGTGCTAGAATATCAGCTTTTATCAAAATGTCTAGCAAAAAGATGTAATCACTGGTTTTAGGTGGAGAAGCAGTAGCTATTGCTGTATTGATTCATTCAAATGCACAAAGCAAGTCCTACCAATAACCATATTCTTATTTCTTTGGCATAATCTCAGAACCATGATTCAGATTGGAAGGGACTTCAAGAATTCTCTAGTCTGTCTAACCTCCTACTCCAAGCAGCATCCTGGGGAAAAAGATACTGCTTATCTCCAGTCTGAACTTCCTTGTTTCAAGTTATGCCTGTTGTCTCTCATGCTCCGTCCATGCATCCTGATGAAGTGAAATGCTTGCACAGGCATCCCCTTGGCTGGGAGGATCATATCTGAAAAGTTTACACTGAGAATAATCAACAGCTAGTGCTTCTGTTGCAGCCGCTTTTTCAAGGCTGCAGTAGGCTCCTTGCTGTGCTTAGATGCAGCATCAGGCAGAGTAGACCTGACTGTGCTGAAGAGTGCTGAGTGTAGTGGTGTGTTCTCAAGGCATCTGGTGCTGTTCTGTTATCCCCTATGGTTTGTGCTGTATGCTGTCACACAGAGGTGGACCCTGCCCCTCTTGGTGTTGGTCCCTCCCGAGCCTGCCTGTCCCCACTGTGGGAAGGTTCAGCGTCAATCTTGCCCAGGATGGTCCCCTTCTTCAGGAAAGTTCTGTGTCTATCATTTTTCCTAGGTGTTCTGTTGGTTAGTTTGTCCCGCTCCCCTCCCTGCCTTTCCCTCATTGGTCTGTGAGCTGTAATCCCGACCCCTTTCCCTTTCCCTGGATCGATTCCATTGGTCAGCCCTGAAGGTATAAAACCCGCCGCGTGGCGCGAAGACCCCACCCTTTGTCTCAGGTCCCCCCACGTGTCCTATGCCCTCTAGCCCTCCCCAAATAAACCTCTGGACTTAGACAAAGAGCCTCCCTTTCGTCCTTGCTCTCACACTCGGCGCTCTGATTCAGCATTTGTGCCATCAAGCTGGAAGCTCGAAGCCATGTCCCGGCAGAGCCGCGTTTCTCCGGGGCGCGCCCACCCCTTGCGCTGTGCCGCGGCTCTTGTCCGAGGCGCGCCCGCGTCCTGCAAGGTGCAGCCGCCCATCTCCCGAGGCGCGCCCGCACCGCGCGAGGCACGGCGCCGCCAAGGGGCTCGAGGTGTGGATTCAGGCACGGCGTCACTGAGGAAGGAGAATTTTTATGAGCTGGAGTTCCATGGTTACTTTACTGAAATAATACTGATTACTGAAATAACCAGATTAAGGCTTCTTTGTGTCCGTGACAAAACTTGCATCCAGTTCACCAGCAAGAGGAGAGATGAGATTTTACCCTCAACACTTTACTTTTAATGCTGTCAAGTGCCTACTACTCCTCTCTGGGTCAAGCATCATCTTGTACAAGATGGACATTATTCCATCCATTCTTGTTTGGAAAACACATTAAAATCCCTGAACAGTGAAGATATATTTGTAATGCTGATAGTTTTCTGTCTGTGTAACTGACTTGCTAAGAAGGCTTAGAAAATGAAACTAATTTACCAGAATTAAAGTAAATTAAGTAATGAATGACAGTAAATTATGGATAAAAGCAGGGAGCACTGCAAATCTAAGAAGCAAATAAACAGTTTTATTTTTAAATTCATTTGTATTCAAACTGAGAAAACACTTCATTTTCCCAGCCTTTATAAATGTTTTATTTTGGGCATTTCTTCTCCTAGCTGAAATAATTATGACATTTATATGTTGAATGACATATATCTCTGGCATTCATCTGATATCCTTTAGCATGGTCCAATTATTTTCAGTGATGCGTCAGGGGCGACTGAATGTGTTGCTTACATCCAGAGGCTAAACTAATGCTGCTTCATTAGGTACAAGCTGTATGCCCAGGGACGCTCAAGGCAGTTAAGCATCTGGGCCAATTTAGATTTTTATGTTTTCAGAACTTTTGCCTTAAATATTTTGCATCCCTCCCCACCCTCCTCCCTGTCTCATCAGAATACTCTTCTGTCTTTCAATCCCAGAAAAGGTGTTAGCATATGCAGAATATAGTCCAACATGAATGGGTCTTTAAAAAGTGACTTGAACACTGGAGGATATTCAGGGTTGTTTTCAAAGGAGACACATATTCAACTATGTGCAAAGTCTGTCTTGGTGAAGTGCATGTTTTATCAAGCACTAAAGATTTGTGGGCAGCCTCTGAAAGCTAGAGGCAACACCACTATAATGCTATTTTTTATAGGCTTGAATTAGCATGTACACACAAATTCCTTGCATGTGAGGGTATGTATATGCAGAGTGAGGGTGCAACTGCACTTAGAGGAGGGCTGCAAAAGGGATTGATATTCCTACATGATATGTCCAAAAGCATGCAGGAAAAAATGTTTCACGTGACAAAAATGAACTCTATGTGTGTGTTTGTATGTGTGTGCTTGCATGCCTTGCCCTTTGCGCATTAGGAGTTCTGCTTTTATTTAAATTTCGTTTTGTTAAAACTAAATTGGTATCTCATAAGGGACTCAGTGCCCTCTTGGGATTCTATCTAGCCATTTTCTCCACAATTACCATAAAACTTTAACTCTTAAGACAGTATACTAAGACCCTAAGGTGCACAAGAGAGTTTTTATATACCACTCTTTTCACCAGAAATTGGTTTGTTTGCTTGAGTGCCCTACTGTAAGGTGGTAATGGGAGTTCTGAACTCAAATTAGAACTTCAGTGCCCACGTGAGTATGGTTCTTTCAACTCTATCTTTGCAGGAGATAATGTTCCTCTTTTGGAGGGAAATTCTATTCTTCTGGAGGATTTTTTTTTTCCTGTTCAGTACACATTTTGCTCTTTTCAGAGCTTTTCCAGGCCTTTGTAGCCCCACTTCCTTTATCTATTATCATCCTTGAGTGTTTTAACTGAAGATAGCATAGAAGATGTTTCTTACCACTTTTCATGAAGATTTCCTAAGTTCTGCAGTTCCCTGTATTTTCTCTCACATAGGCTGAAATTAGCCCTTCATGGCAGACATCTATCAGGACTTGCCAGATATTCTTAGGCTTCTAAAAAGAAGTTTTTGCAGGGTGTTTATCTTAGGTAGCTTATTGACTGTTTCTTCATGTAAAGTGAGAAGATGGAATCACAGAATGTGGTTGGACAAGGCCTTTAAGATCAAGTCCAACTGTTAACATCACTGTGTTCACAGCTGCACCGTGCCCCGGAGTCTTCATCATCAAATTTTTTGAGCATTTCCAAAGACCATGACCACTTTTCTGGACAACCTTTGTCAATGCCTGACCATCCTTTGGTGAAGAATTTTGTCCTACTACCTTATTTAAATCTGCAACTTGAAGCCATTTCCTCTTGTCCATTCAATGTTATGTCAAAGATACATTTCTTCTTCTGTATTATTTGTGGCTTAAATACTAATTAAATATTGTGTGTTACTTCTTTAAGTATCTTCCTACAGAAATAACATGCAAATTAAATTTTCTTATTCAGAAAAAAACATTTGAAATAGGTCATAGTGGAATAAGTAAACTGAGGGAACCAAAATATATAGCATAGCAACTGCATTGCTGTAGAAATTTGATAATTAAGAATGGAGTAGGCAAATGTGACTTACTTATATAATTAGTAATTTGAAGTATTTATTATAATTAAAATTGTAGAAATTATGTGAATAGTAATCAGTTTTCATTACAGTCCTTTGCACATTTCAGTGCTATAATTAGACTGTGGCATCTGTCATTGCTGATTAATTTGTAGACAACTCTATCTCCCCATTAAGATTTAATGTGTACTAAGGCAAAATTATCATTACCTAAAAATACAAAATAAAAAGTAGTAGCTGTTAGAGGATATTAGCTTTTTCACTTTATCATTTTGGAATCGAGAACATCCCAGCGGGGTCTGTACCATCCTCTCGAGCAGCACTGGGTGGAAGGAGACAAAGCAGCTCTTTTTGGGCTTAGAAAATAACAGCCTCTTATTTTTTTTAAGCCTTTTGCTATACTCTTACACACTTTGGGCTCAGCAGTCCATGAAAAGCTGTTCTAATGGTAGGAAGAGAAGAGCTTTATGCTATCAGGCTGTGAAGAGTAATAGTATCATCTAAATTGCAAAAGATTTAAATACCTCTGGTGCTCCTACTGTGTTCTATAAAAACTTGAGTTTGGCTTCCGTTGTATGAGGGTTTACTTTTATTTTACCTGTATGTGCTTGTTTGGCTGTAGTCTTGAAAAGCTTTCAGCCATAAGTGAATGAAAGCTATTATGTTCCTGGTCTGTTCACTCAGCTCCTAGGATGTCAGAATGTCGTGCTTCCTTGTTTTTTGCAGCCACATGAAATATACCTTAGCAGAACTATGAATACTGTTGATTGATGACCTGGATAGGTCTGCCTTAGCTGCTGCGTTGCTTGTCTTGTGTTCTCTACTTGGACTGTACTTCAGGATTTGCTGGATTTAACAGCAAAGGTAGTCTATGATGTAATTTATAAAATGGTTTCTCCTACTTCTCCTCATACCTCTAAGATTTCACAATCTCCTTGGCAGTGCTGGCAGGTTTTTTCCGTCTTCAGCAAAAACTGAATCACTAGGCTGATCTAAGCTAAAAGACAATCTCCTGAAAAAAAACCACAGAAAGCAACATATGGGCAGAAACAGAGATGAGATCAAGAAAGATGGGAATTTTTGATCTGTTTTTTTGCCAAGAGTAGCATGTTGAGACTGTATGGTTCCAGTCCAGTCTGTTGCAAGCTAAGTCACAGGGAAATCAGATATGCAAAGCCACCAAACCAGGACATACTTTGCAGGTGCCATTTCAGGGCTGGACATCAATCCACACCTGAGCTTCCAGGAGATTTGCTTGATTGTGGAGCACATATTGGACTGATTCTGCCTTCAGTTTCTTAATCCACCTGTGTTACTGTGCAAAATTTTCACTTTGAGGCTGGGAGTATTTATACTGAGAAGCACTAAAGATACAGGAAAGGTGTTCAAAAGTGACATGTATTTTAGCAGGCAAATATATTTCTTCACTTCTCTAATACTCATAAAAGCCTTCAATGCTATTTAGGAGAAGATAATCTCTTCCAGTACACATTGCAAGTAGGTTTAACACTGCTTAGAATGGCACCCATGATAAAAATAGAGTGTGCAAGTCAGGGGGCGTCATATAAATAAATATTTTTACAGATTCAATTATTTGACAATATTTTATTGAGAAATGAGCTCTCATGATGATCAAATCTGTGCTACTAATGAACCTAGTGTTAACAAAAATATAGCTGGCTGTATTAATAAAGTTCAGACACCACATCTTAAGTCCTATGCACATATATATGTGTTTTGTATTAAATGCTTTAATGTGATATGGTCTTGTAAAACAACATAAATACACAGAATTCTGTCCTTGAAAGAAAAATAGAAGTCTTGGATTGTCAAGATTGTAAACATGAAAATAGCATAGCACTTCATTAATGCAGTGATTTCATTTATTATGCCAAAGCTCTCTTGTTTGCATGTGCAATGAGTTGCTCTTCTGATTTCTGGATGAGATAAATATCATGCAAATCACTTTTTTTTTTTTCTGTAGATATGAAGTGATCCAAAAATTTCAAATTGAAGATTTGGATTTTCTGATTAAAAATAGGATTTAAGGCATATTAAGTAGAGAGATTGCATTATGCAAAAAGTATGAGATAAGTTTCACATTGCTGTGACTGACTAGCATACTAAGGTGTCATAATCATATTGCTCCATGATAAGCAGGTCATGATCAGCAGCAAGAATAAAGATTGAATTAATAGAAGAAGGGACATCTAAACATTTATCCTAAACCCAGCAAGGAGACCAGTGAGAAATCCAAGAGACGAAGGTTGGCAGGTGAAGTGGGCATGGAGTTGTAGCGACTGCGGTTAGGCATATGTGCTGTAATTTTCCAGCAATTTCCAGTCATATTCAGAATTATTCTAAATCTGGTGTTCGGATACTTCTAAGATAATTCTAAAAGACAAGTCTGATATGTAGTTAAAATAAATGTGCTTTCCAGTCTTGTATGTTCATCCTCTTGCAAACTTCTCTTTGTGTTCTCAGAAGCACTTTCAACTGATCCTTGTTGTAGTGGGTTTAGTTCTGGCCAAATGCCTATGCACCCACTAGAATTATTTACTCCTTTTTGCTGCTGAGATAGGATTAGGAGAAGAGCAAAGCAGGCTCAAAACTTTAAAGGGTATAAAGAAAACTTTATTAACAGAACTAAAAGAATAACAAGAATCACAATAAAACCTTCAGAACACTTCTCCCTGCCCCCACACCCTCTTTCTTTTCCCACTGACAATGTAGAGACAAAACCTGGGATTTTCTGTCAGTTTACCACCTCTAAAATAGTCTTTTATAAGTTCTCACAGGGAAAGAAGTCTCTCTTGCCATGCCAT
>WEZZ01022116.1:152464-194692 GCA_013400585.1 Chloropsis cyanopogon | reverse complement strand
TGGGCCGGCGCCGCGATGGCGGCGGGCCCGTGAAGAGGGCCCGGCTGCCTTGGGCAGGCCGCAGGCCTGGCGCAGTCGCGGATCCTCACGGCTTCTCGAAAGGAGGGAGGAGCAGATGGCCGCTTGCTGCGGGTCCGTGCTTCCCGAGGGCTTTTCCACATCTCCTGCGTCGTCAGCGAGCGAACTGGGTTTCATTGTGGTAGGAACAATGCGTGAAGCTCCGCGCCTCGCAGGTGTCAATACGGATCTCGCATCCATTGTGCTCCCTGATAATGAGTAAATAAGGCGCGGATGGCTCGTTCGTAAGTCTTTCACCGTATATTTGACAGTTTCAGCGGTGGTCAGTTCCACCCACCCACCCCGTGTTTATTTCCTTCTGTGATTCTTTTCCCCGCTTTATTTTTCTAGAACTAAAAATATCGAACGGCAGTTACGCAGTCATTTTAATCTTTCAAATCTCTGTTGTTCCCAAAATGAGCGCTGTTGCCCGAGCGGCTGTTGTTGCCGTGTTTTAAAGCGCACAGTTACGTAAGGCCGTGCTTCCTCCGCGCGGGCCTGCCTTTCCCTTGGTCCCGCTGCTGGCCTGGCCAGCGCTTGTGGGTCAGGGTGCGCCGGGCAAACCGCGTGCTGGAGCGGCGGGCACTCCGCGAGCGAGCTGAGGCAGCCCCCCGTCTGGAATTCCGTGTGGGCATCCACGTGCACGGGTGAGCACAAAGGAGAGAGTGGCTCCGGCGGGCAGCCTGGGCTCGGCTCAGGGCCGGGGACTGAGCCAGGCTAAGTAAGCGCTGTCGCGGTTCAACCCCTCGGCCCGTAGAAAGCTCGGTAGCCAGGCTTCCAAAACTGGGCAGCTCCCTGATGGCACGGTAAGTGTGAGTAAAGAAAGTGTTCCATAGAAACCTAATGGGTGTTAGTTAACAGAGAAGGGAAATCACATTAATTCAAAATACTGCATCCAAACTGAGGGAAATTATTTCTGCAGTTAATATGGCATGACTGTTTGCTCTGCCTGCATTAGAGCCCGGTATTGTAGTGCAAGATCATGTCATATTCCCATTCCCTAGGGCTCGAATTCTTTGCTTTTTTCTATGGCAACAAGCTCATTGAGTGAGCCAAATAATTGATATTTTCCAGTTACGAGATCTTGAAAATTTTTAAACCACATAAACTGAAAAAGTGACCTGAAGGTAAAAGATGGAGTTTTACATAGAATATCTGAAATTGTACATCCTGGATCAGTGGATGGCTTTAAAAATTTGAATGCCCCAAATAGCCTTTTTTAATTTTGATATTGTTAAAAACTCATAATGCAAAATTCTTCTTTGAAACCAGATAGACTGTTAAAATAACTTATATATATGGTAAATGGAAATCAAAATAATTTGATGACTACCATTTATCTTTTGTGTGTTAATGAAATTTTATTGCAGAGATTTTTCTAGGTGAAAGCAAAAGTTTTGAGAATTTTTTATGTTTGTTGTTATGATTAGTATATGAATTTTGTTCTTTTTTTTTCAGCAGCAGCTAACCCAGGAAAATATTTGAAGTTACAGATTTGGGATTTTAAGTTTCATGATTAAAAAGGACAAGACTGGAAGTTCTTTGTAGGTTCTGCTAGAAGTCGGCAAGACAGGATTTTATCACTTCTCTGGCTGTAGAGAATCAGGCTTTTAATATGTGTACCTGGAGGGCAGTAAAATCAAATCCTCTTTACCCAGGGTTTCTGAGATGTAACAGTGATCTTAATCACCCTATTTTAAGTTTGTTAATCTGATAAACAGTGCTGTTTTCTTTTTTAGCATCACCCTTAAGATGAGTGGCTGCCGTGTCTTTGTTGGGCACTTGAGCTCACGTGCTCGTGAACGGGATGTAGAGAAATTCTTCAAAGGATACGGGCGCATACGGGAAATCCATCTGAAAAATGGCTTTGGGTTTGTGGTAAGTGACAGCCCTGCTCTCCTTGCTCTTGCTTGCAGGTACTAACCTTGCTAGGGCGATGTCAAGAAAAGGAAGATGTTTAGGATAATAGCTGCAGTGGGAAACAGGAAATATTAATACACATTTCAGAATGCTTTTCATAATTTCAGATTACAGTTTTGGCCAGGTTTTGCTCAAAATCTTTGTAATGTTCCTGCTACATTAAATACATTGTTT
The DNA here is from genome assembly GCA_013400585.1 of Chloropsis cyanopogon. NCBI lineage: Eukaryota > Metazoa > Chordata > Aves > Passeriformes > Irenidae > Chloropsis > Chloropsis cyanopogon. The sequence continues at coordinate 192,541 of WEZZ01022116.1, read as the reverse complement.
GATCATAGTCTTCCATGGGTTTAAAATTTACCCCTCATTTCTGAAGACTGTATAAATATCCTGTTATGGCAGTACAAAATTTTGCAGTCTTGACCCAGAGGAAAAGTTTATTCAAAACCACTTAAGCTCCTCTCTCACCCCTTGTAGTCTGCTTGGTCATATTTCTAAAATAATGGCCTGACATAATAGTTGGCTAAGACAGCAGGTGTAATAGGTGCTGGCTGGTGGATTCAGGCAGCACAGCTTTGATGTCTGGTGCAGCTGGAGTTCAACATGCTCATCATCAGCACATGTTTATAGGGCGTATATGTCTGCCAGACTGTTACATGAAACAGACAGTTCATTGTATCTCAGTTACTTACCACTGCTTTCTAGAGCTCTGTGCTCCTAAATGTCCACGTTTTGCAGCTGTGCAGGTTCACAGATTGACTCAGAATCAGTGTTTTAGCTATTATCCCATGAGCATTGAGAATTAGCTGTTGTGCAGCACCTAGTTCAGACTTGAAAGGCTGATACTGCCCTCGCATCATGGCAGGCTTACATGCCACTCCTTCTGCCAAGATCAATCCCTTCCAGGTGACTATTGGAAAAGAGCACAAGGACAGGCTTTGCCTACTTCAGTTCCATGTGAACATTGCTCCTTAACTACTGTGCATGGTGGCTCCTGGTTCTCCTGCATTGTGAGCTGCTGCTTGTTGACTGCCAGTAGGTAAATACCTGAACTTAAAGCTCCAGAGGTGAATGGCTGATGTAGACATGAGCCTGAGTTTATTCAGAGTGCTCTTCCCAATTGCTTCTGTTTCCCAGCCCCCTTTCCTTAAGTGTTCCTCTTCTCTTCCTGGGCAGGGCTGTTGACTCTTTCAGGAACAACTTCTGTTCAGCTCTTGTAAGCCAGTCAGTCAATCCTCCCTCCTCTTTAGTTCCTAGGTGGAACCATTTTCTTTTCAAAGATCACTAATAAGCTTAAATAATTGTCTCATAAATTTATATAAAAAACTTAATTGTTCTTGGGATAATTTCTTTTTCTTTGCGCCTAAACAACTTTCCCTCCCATACTTGTCATCCCATCATTGTGTGCCCCTATCAGAAATCACTTCCATTGTTTGTGTAACTGTGTTTTAGGTTTTGGAAGACTCTTGATTGGATTCCCTTGGAGCTGCCTTTTCTTCCTGCTGAACAAACATAGCTCTCTCAACGTTTCTTTGTTATCCAACCTTCTGATGAGTTTTGGTGGCCCTTTGCTAGTCTCAGTCTGATTTTTCAATGTCTTTTATGAGCTGGAGAGACCAAAACTGGACACAGTGTTCCAGGTGTGGCCTAATGAATGCCAAGTAGGGTGGAATAATAGCACCCCTTGGTCTGCCGATTGTACTCCTACGGATGCAGCCCTGGATGTGATTTGCTCTCCGTGCAGCAAGGCCACGCTGCTGACTCATGCTTAGCTGACTCTCCACGAGGATTTCCTTGTCCTTTTCAGCAGAGCTACACTCCAGCCACTCATTCTGCTGCTTAGGATTGACTTATGCCACATACAGCACTTCATGTTTATCTTTCATTAAGACTTGTGATTCTTGTTTGTTTAATCTTTCAGCCTGTCAGGGTCTTCATGTGGGTTGGTTTTTCATTCTGGTATATCTATTCCTCCCACTTTGGTGTCAGACACAAAACTGGTGAGGCTGTGCTTGATCCTGTCATCCATGTCGTTTATAAATACATGGAATGGCATTATCCTTCATGGCACTTCACTGGCCATGTGCTGTCACTTCATCTTTATTTTCTGTTATTTAAGACTTGTCTTTATAAAACATATTACAAAACCAAGTGAACATTGTTAGAGCGTTAAAAGCATGTTTTGATGTGTTTGATTGGAATCATTGCTTAATCTTTGAAACTAATTACATTTACTTAAGTTTTGTAGATTTCAGGGCATAGTGTTTTCAAACTTCAAGCCATTAAGCTAGATAAACTTGCAGGTGTTCAGTTTGTTAGAAAGTAGCTGACATAATGGGATTTGTAGTTGCCAGCTACTGATAATTCTAAATGCTGGACCTAAATTAAGTGTCTTAGAATAATCTTTGCATCATCATGCAAGGATGTGTGATCTTTCGCTTGGTAGTGAAACACATTTCAGAGCAGAAGGGGGAAGATTGCTCAAGCCAGTATTGCTTCTGAAAAGCAGTTTATAGTTATGCAAACACTTTCTTCAACTTGAGGAGCTGCTTCTCTGTTCATTCCTTGCAAGGTGCGGTTCCACGGTTTTTTCTCTCCGTCTGCACTGTTGCTGCCAGCAGTCCCTACCCAGCTGCTTGTTCTCTCTGCTTTGTTTCTTTCCTTTGTCCCCTTGCCTCTCATGGTGTTGCTGCAGTTGTCCAGCCACATACAATGAACCTACCTGGGAAGCTGATCTAGTTGAAAAATAACACTTTTTGATCCCCACCTCCTGCACCAAGTGTGCTGTTTTTCATCTGGGTAGGTGTCTTGACCTAGTTTCCTGCAGAGCTGTACCAGCAGCTTTGCCAAGCACCAGTGGGCTGGGTGGTGGGCAGAGCTCCTGGGGCTGACTGAAGCAGCTTTCCACCCAAAGCGAAGTGGCAGATTCCATTGCCACAGCAAATGGAATTGTGCTCGCTGCAGCTGAGCTGGGCCCGCAGGTGGCCAGCGCTGAAAGGGCTTATGTTTCATACTCTTCTTACAGGAACACCTTCTTGCCCAGCTACTGAACTGAATCCATTTAAAAAAAAAAATAGGAGGGCTTTTTTTTCTGGTTAACTCTTTCTTTGCCAGTTCAGTAAGAATTTAATCTTAAAAAGAGTTTTGGGAGTGCACAACTCTGCTGCATTTGATCAGCTCGTGCTGTTATATGCCATTTTCCTGTATGTGGAGCTGTGTTTTAGATTATATGCCTTGAAGTAATTTCCCCCACCTCTCCACAAAAGCATTTTAGATGTTTCTTAGCAAACCAGTTAGTTTATTTATTCAGTATAGGTCCTGCAAATAGTTATCCTGAAACAATTGGGGAGGCAAAAGGAATTTGTGGGATGAAGGGAGAAGAAATTATCATGAAACATCTTGGCTTTTCAGTCATAAATGTACTAGGAGCTAGCTTCCTTATTCAAGATTCTTGGTGATACTTGTTGTAGAAATGTAACATTTATAAAGAAAGCATGTTTATTAGTATTTGCATATACTGTGAGGGAAAGTACATTTTTATTCTTATTTTGTTTTTAGGAATTCGAAGACCATAGGGATGCTGATGATGCAATTTATGAGCTAAATGGTAAAGAGCTGTGTGATGAAAGGTAAGTGTGACACCATAATTTCCCTTTAGAATAGAAAAAGTGCTTTGCATCAAAATGCAGTGCATTATGTTGTGCTCTGACACCCATTTCCTGTGGTTCTGTGGTGGGATATACCTTCCATAACTTTAAAGACATTCATTGGGATCCAGTCTTGTTTAAGGCAAAGATTAGTCTGGGACTGGAGGAGGAGTGGTTTGCAGCAGGGCTGACTGTTTTCTCTACTTGCACTTAGTTCTCTTTCAAAGGTAACACAGGATCTTGTCATTAGGAATATTAGTAAGGGTGAATTAAACTTATTTAGTATTTATCTGTCTGTTGACCAGAAAATAACTGATGATAGCCTGTTATCATTTGAATTGTTGCCTTCAGTTTGCAGTAATGTGGAATATAGTCATTGTGTGTTGCAGTAATTTTTGTGATGATGGAAGCTGTATTTTAGGTCATTAGGTTGTTGTCAGTTATTTTAGTACTCTTTTTTTCTCTGTGATTACTCTTGGGCTCTGGGTGAGCAAATTCAAGTGTTTCAGTCTGAATTACAGACTTGTGACAATTTTCATAAAAATCTGAGGAAGGCCAACGAGAAAAAACACTGGTCTGACTTTTTTAAAAATGCCAGTGTTTGGGTTATAAATCATTGCTTGCAAGGGCAAGATCATTCTTGTTTGTGCACATTTGCTTCCAGTTGTGAAAAGATTTATGTCAATGTCAAATACTTTAGGTTTGTTGTTATAATTTTTAATGTGCTGGGGTTTTTTTTTGTTGCTGTCATAAGGGTCACAATTGAACATGCTCGAGCCCGAAGAGGAAGGGGGAGATTCTCACAGCGGTTCAGTTATTACTCGTCGCAGAGTGGATCTAGGTAGGTGGTCTGGGCTCTCTGTCCTTTCCTCTTCCAGTAACGAAAGAACTGGAGTTTTCTATTTGTGATTTGGGGATCCAGCTCTGTTTCCTTGTATAGCCTTGTGAAATAAGTTTTATGGTCCCAAACCTTGCAGGTTCATTACTATTATTTGCCTTCTCAGGCTGAGGAGAGTGGGGATTTTAAAGCAGTTTAACTATCTTGGAGAAGTTCACAAACCTATTATGAAATGTGCCTTTGCCATATTGTAGGCACTACGCTGGTCTTGCTTCCTACTGTCATGTAAATGATGTGAAGGAGTATTGCTGCAGTTGGATTGGCTGATTTTAACACCAAGTCAAGAGAAACGCAGAGCTTTTCTATTGCAGCTTTTGTCACCAAACTGAGCTTACATGATAAGTAGGATACAGTAGAGCGATAATTCAAGGTATTTACTGTCTAACCAAGTTTTCACATTTCCGGTTGTATGGTTATCAGAGTGCTTATTTCAGCACAGCCTAGAAAAGGAGCAGTGCTAGGGCACCAGATAAACACTTCTGCACGTGTTTGTGAATACCAGTTGACTAAGTTTGCTGACCAAGCAGGAGAGTCTCTCTCTCCAGCGATGGAATGTGAAAACCAGGACACAGCTCATCTCTAGAATACCTCTAGAGGACACACAGTATTTGTAGAGTTGTTCACTTTCAGTGATTAGAGCCAGTGGTGAGCCTGGTGCCAACATGCAGTAAAAGTTCTGCAGATTTGCATATCTTCTTGGTTTATATCTACTGTGTGAAGGTAGTACGTGTGGAAGAATTTACTCTGTAGAAACATTCATAGCTGTGGCCTATGCAGAGTAGAGTTTGGAAGAAAGATGAAGATACAAGAGACATAAACTTTCACATTTGTTACAAATGTGAATTTGTACAATTGGCTGCTAGTTACCAACCAATGTCTGGAACATCTAATTTGTATATGCAAGCATGCCAATTAGATTTTTTTTACTTTAGTGGCAGTGACCTTGGTGTGATATAATTGGTCCAAGATTCAGGCTGAAAGTGGGCTTTCAAAGTAGCAAGTTAGCGTGATTGAAGGTCATGGGTAGCTGACGTTGTAGTCATGTTCATGATGTCAGACTGCCAGTGCTACACAAGAAGAGGTTTGCAATAATGGGAAAATGAGACTCATCCTGCCAGTTTTGTGACTCTAGGTGCTCTTGTTTAAATACTTGGAAGATCTGGATGTTCTGAAAAAAATAAGGACACTCTTCTAGTGGAGTCTTAAATACACTCTTGACTAAGAAGAATCAAGTCTGCAGTCCATCAATAAGGAAATTACTTAAATCTTTCAGCAAACTGTAGAAAATGTCAGATTTTTTAAGTTTTAAATTCCTTACACTGGAGAATTTTTTTCTTTTTTTTTCCAGCCGGTATGGGCCTCCTGTTCGTACTGAACACAGGATCATTGTTGAAAACCTTTCATCCCGTATCAGCTGGCAGGTGAGTTAGCATCTTACCTTATCTTTTTTACACCTTGTTTTACTACTCTGTAAGTAGACTGCTTTCAGTCTAATTTCTTTATAAAGCCATCATAAATATTTAATGTGAACAAAAAAATAAGAAAAAAGCTTCAGGGATTGCTAAAAATTAGCATTCAAGCACTTACAGAAGTCTTTTGTTTCAAAGCTGTGCTAATAGTTCTGTAACTAGATTTTGTAGCTGGGAACTGGTTCTTCTGTTTGCCAACTGATAAATCTTTGGAAGACTAGATTGTTTCTAAAATATTGAAACATTGCATTAATTCAAACTATGTCATCCTTTTGTGTTGTTACACCTGGAAGTGCATGCCTTTGTGTTGATTGGAATTTATAGTCTTGTCTTCTGTTTTACAAAATATTTTTGTGACCCAATTAATGATTGAGAATTTTGGTAATACATCATTAATAGAGGGAATTTTAAGAGAGCTACTTGTATCGAGTATGCTTATTGTAGGGTTTTTTTTCTTTAAACCCAGACTTTCAGTACTTGTCATTTGAAGCTTTCTTACCACCTTTCTTTTTTTTTGTTTTTTTTTTTACCTCTTGCTAATGTTTTGCTAATACTTAGCTAGCTTTTAACAGAATAGCCATGTAATCAGTTCTTTTAGTTGTGTTCTGTGTAGTATACAGTGTATAGAAAATTCACTTTGTTAGGACATAGCAACAGATACTATTTACAAAAGGTGAGTGAATAGTGGAGTTTTAGTCTTGTTCATTAACCTTTATATTCTTTGAGAAAAGAGACTTTAATCAGTGTCCTGAAAGATGCAGTAGAGCATGTTGAATGTTCAAAGCCTCGGTCTTGGAGCTACTTCCCCACAAGGAGGCTTCTTGGCTTGCCTGGAGCCTTATGTGTTTCATAAGAGTTGGGTGCAATCCATGCAGATAAACGGTTGAACTCAGTTTATCTTCTGCATCGCAGGTTCAAAGGGTTCGTAACAGTACAGTTGTGTTAATTATTGAATAACTAAAGAAAACCAGCTGAGCTGATGTGATGATCCACTGGATTTAATCTAAATATCTTCTGGGTTTGCTACGCAGTTACACATGTGGAGAGATTGTCTCTTGGAAACAACAGTAGGGACCAGAGAAGTAAGCTATAATGGAGTGTTAAAGGAAAATACATCCTTTAATGCTGATTAGTGTTAAATGCATAACTTGAAAAAAAATTAACATTTTTGTAGCTTCCTTTTACTTGTGAATATTTATAATGGCTTTATGTGTACTTACATTTTAATCTGAAGCCCATCCCATTCAGATTTCATACTGGTGAATCTTTTAGTATTCTAATTAAATGTTTTAATGTCTCTTAAATACATAAGTTAGCATAAGAGACTTTTCGATACCTGCCTAAGTAGACATCATTTGAAGGTANAATCTAAATATCTTCTGGGTTTGCTACGCAGTTACACATGTGGAGAGATTGTCTCTTGGAAACAACAGTAGGGACCAGAGAAGTAAGCTATAATGGAGTGTTAAAGGAAAATACATCCTTTAATGCTGATTAGTGTTAAATGCATAACTTGAAAAAAAATTAACATTTTTGTAGCTTCCTTTTACTTGTGAATATTTATAATGGCTTTATGTGTACTTACATTTTAATCTGAAGCCCATCCCATTCAGATTTCATACTGGTGAATCTTTTAGTATTCTAATTAAATGTTTTAATGTCTCTTAAATACATAAGTTAGCATAAGAGACTTTTCGATACCTGCCTAAGTAGACATCATTTGAAGGTAACAACCATATGCAAGCTGCGTTTACTTTTGAAGTTGTACTGCTTTGGTACTGACTATACAGTTTTAACTTCTAACCATGCTACTTCTAACACATTAAAATAGCTAATCCATTAACAGTAGTGCCATTATTCTTCCCTTCTAATCCCTGCTAGGAAGCACAGTCATTATGGAGCCTTGCTTTTAAACTTGTACACAAAATTTAATCTTTGGTATGTCAAGGTCCCCATACTTTGAGAACATCTATCTCCCTTAAAAGTTATTGTGTGTTGGGATATTTAAACATAGAAAAAGCCAGAAAAATTTGTATTCAGGTTAATTTCCTCAGATTGTTGACTGTATTGTTAATAGATAATCCCATCTCTAAGTAGTAGACAAACTGTTAGAACTCCCCTTTTTTTTAGCAAACATATATTTCTGCATGTTCAGAGCTTTCCAACCACCCCCCACCAGTTTCCCAGTATCAAATTTTCAAGCAGTTGAGAAAAGTAGGTCTGTGTTACATCAAGATGTATTGTTTAATATGTGTTTTTCCTATTTATGGTTGTCCTACACCTTATTTCTCTCTGCTGCTAAGGACAGCAGGATTTTCTTGTGCTGTTTAAGGTGACCCAGAACAGTAAACTTTAAATAAAATTTGATTTTTCCACTGGTTAGGTAATACCAGGTAACTTTAAAACATTCCCCTAATAAAAGAATGTTGGGCTTTTATAACACATGCACACTTCCTCTCTTTTAAGCAATAATGTTGGCATCTTAATCATGTTGACATTGCGATTACAAATTATATTTCATGTTAATGTTTCTTAGGATTCAGCATATAGTGTTGCAAGACTGTGGGAGCCTCAGCCTTAAAGCCTAAAGTTACTGATTTGGGAAATAATTATGTAGGTTAACATTTTCTAACTTCCTTCAGACTTACCAGTCCTGGTCTGGTTAAATTCTCATTGACTTGAGCAGAGCCAAAATTTTGTCCATCATCTCTAAATTGAGGTAATTCGAGGTATTGGTTTTAATGGTACTAATAGGGACCAATTTTCATTTGCTATTGGGGTTTCTTTATATTAAGACCTGTGAAACAAGGAAAATACCTACTACTTTCCATATGCCAGTTTTTAACATAAAACTATAGAATCAAGATACTAGATAAAACAAAGCTTTTTCATATTCTGTGGCAAATGTGCTAAAGTTTTTTCTTGGCTTTTTGTTTTGTAGTCTTTTGTTCCTTAAGCGTATTTCTAATTCTAACCAAGTGCATTTTGAACCTCTTCTAACAACCTTGATTTGGTTAACCTTCATTTTTCTTGTGTGGAGGAAAAAGAGCCAAAGATTTGGGGGTTTTCTAGTGGCTGAAATTCTAGGGTTTGGCCTGTTCTGAATTTTCCTTTTGGTTCCTATGACACTCCTGTTTTTTGGCAGTCTAGATCTTGGTTTGCCTGGGTTTGATCTCGATTGGCTAGCACAGATCATCCTCGGGTTCTTTAGCCACTTCTGGAGACTGGAGACTATGTCCAGTGCTTTCAGGGCCTCTGGTACCTCCGTGAAGCATATTGCTATGAGCCATCACTGCCTTTCTCATGTAAGAGAGTTCCTCTTGGCCAGCTAGGTATTGGACAAGCAACTCTTTGCTTAAGGTACCTTCTTATATCACCTGCCACTTGTGGTGTGCTGCGGTAAGTAGTCTGGGATTATAAAATACCAGATACTGTTGGGTAAAAGTGCTGCCTTAACTTAGACAAATGTTTAGCTTTTTAGTGACCTTTTGCATTATTTGTTTGTCCTTTCTCCTGTTGCTAAGCGAGTAATTTTACTTGTCCACGTTTAGCCTCTCTTAAGTTTAAGACAAGGATGTCTATTGATGTGACACTATAGCGTGATGGATACTCAAATGAAACTTAAGAAAAATACTTCCTTTGTAAAATTTTTAATTACATTGTAATTAGGCCTTTTTACTTTTAATTTTGCTTTGAAGCTGGGGGAGGTGAGCATAAAGGTCGAATTTGTCTGCATTTATTGGAATGTCATTTAACTGGGGCATTAGTTATGAAAGTCTGCATTTAATACTACTGCACTTCTCAGTTCTGATTTCAGGGGACATGTTGATATTTTAAGTATTGTATTGTGTTTTCATAACAGCTGGTTTTGGGATGTAGGATTATCTTGAAAGCAATGTTTTATTCACTTTAGCTGTAAAATGATGGATCCCTTCTATATGCAGCTGCTATTACGTAAGCTGTTTCAGAAACTTTTTTCATAATTATATGTATATTTTTTTTATATAGAAATTGAAAAGCATTAAGCAGTTTTAGCAGAGAAGGTTTTAGGGGTCTGTTCTGATACCTGACTGCATTTTGTCCTGTTCAAACTAAAATGTTAACTTTTGCTATAGGACTTGAAAGATGTCATGAGAAAGGCAGGGGAGGTCACCTATGTGGATGCACACAGAAACAACAGGAATGAAGGGTAAGTTCATTATCTTTGTGTGATATCATAGCTGAAACTATTAAGGGCGTGATTTTTCTTCTAATACAGAAGAAATGAAATGTAAATCGATGGGGTGGCTTAGATGCTGAAATTTCCCCAGTTAAAGAACCAAAACAATGCAAAGCACAAACTGTCAGTAAGTAGGAGTTCAGTATTGAACTTTGTCTCTATTCTCTATCATGAAAACAATGTGTAAAAGCAGAAAAGGAAGAGAGAATTCCTTTCAAATGTTAAGTTGTGCTGTCTTATTTTTATAGAATTATTTGTGATCTGAAGCCTGAGGCTAAAACACCTCCTGTCTGTGGCTGCTTTGCACCAGTTCAGCAGTCCAAGTCATGGGGAATAAGCATAACCAACTTTCATGGGGAATACCTACCTGCCCACTCTCCATTCTGCAGACTACAAAGGTCCTGCACAACAGAGCAGGAGAGGAGGAAGTGTAAATAAAGTGCTGGTGCTGGCAAAACTGCTCTAGGGCTTCTGCAAACCATTGCAACTTAGACCTTTTTTTGAGTTCAAATTTTAAAAACCACAAAGACTGGACTTTGCTATTCAATGTTAAAATTCTTAAATAGAAGAGTCCACAAACTTGTTTTGTTTCATGGAGAGCTTTAGAATGCAGTTTTGTGAAGGACTGAAAGATATTTCCTCTGCTGGTGCAGGTTTGTGTAGCTTCCTGCATTTCTCCATCTCCTTGCAGATGGCAGTTCTGGTATTGTTTAAGAAGATGTCAGAGGTATGGATAGCTAGGACTGTTGGTGTCATATTTTTCCTATTAACCATGTTAAAAACTAGCTTTCAGAAGATAAAACAGCTGTGAATCAACAGGTTAAAAAGGGCCAGACTTGCTTTCCTTACTTTTTTGTTTCTCTGAAACTTTTATTTCATTATGGTATACAGGGTTGTGGAGTTTGCATCTTACAGTGACATGAAGAGTGCACTGGAAAAACTGGATGGCACTGAGCTGAATGGCCGCAGAATTAAACTGACTGAAGACCACAGAAGGCATAGGTATGTCACCTGACATGATAAAATTCTGCTGAGGGCATGGATTTGGGTAGTATTGATGCCAAAGTTTGATTATGTAGTTTTCTGGCCCCAAGCTAAATATCACTGCACAGAACCACTTTTTAGCAGTGTAAACAGATTAAGATAAGAACTAACTTGCTGAAACAGGGTAAATAGAACAATTTTGGATGAGAGTGAAGATTTTTTTTGAAGATGAAATGTGGTATTATAAAGAACAAACCTTTTAATAACACAAGTCTTGGTATTGAAAATGTTTAATTCAAAGGAAAGCTCTTTCACAGTCCTGTGAAATATTTCTCAAATAGTTGTGGAAGCCAGCTTGTTCAAGAGAATAAAAGAAAATGCAAGTAAGCTTGCTTGCATTATTCCTAAGCAGTTCTGCTGTTCAGTCATTAAAAAACCCATTGGCTGCAACTCTTTCATTGTCTCTTTCTGTGAAAAAAGGGATGCATTGCTAGGGAAGGTGTTAAAACTCTAAAGCCTTAAAGTGTGCTGGTGATCCACACCTTTAGAGACTTTCTTAGCCTCTTGAAAGAAACTCTTACTAGTTTGCATGGCATTTCTAGAGAGAATAAACACCACAGGTATAAAGTTCCATTTCTGTGTTTTTCTTAAAAAATTAAATGATATTTCAAGGCAGGGTGTATGCAGACAAAGAGTTCTTCTTTGATAGAGACTCCCCTGCCTGAAAATTGGTTTCTCTCCTCCTGGCAGGAGCCGGGGAGAGGCATCTTTTATTAGACAGTTCATATTTTGCCACACTAGCAGAGAATGTCAAGGCCAGCAGTTCCTGATAGCCTTCACCAAAGAAGTTACTGTCATGATGGAGCGTAGCAGAAATCTAGCAGCACTGTGAAATGACTGCATGCTGTGAATAGCGCTTTCAGATGTTCAGATGGATGTGCTATGCATACAAAGTAGTTGAGAATTTTACGTGATTGTTTTAAATTTAGTAAGAGGTGAGACTACAGCTTTTAATTATGTTTCTCTAGAAGCAGATCTCGATCAAGGAGTTACTCAAGATCTCGCAGCAGGTCCAGGTCTACAGGATCTTCCAGATCGGACAGCCGGTCCCGGTCCAGGTCAAGGTCCCGGTCCAGGTCCAGGTCTCGCTCTCGATCCCGATCTCGCTCTCGATCCCGCTCTCGTTCTCGCAGTCGTACTCCTAAAAAGAGTTACTCCCACAAAAGCCACCGCTCCAGCTTGATAGCTTCTTCCCCCTCTCCCTCTTCTTCTAAAAGAAAATCTCGTTCTAGGTCGAGCTCTGCTCATAGCCGTAGTTAACCTGCTCTGAGAGATGTATTAATTAATTTGATTCAAGTTTCTTCAAGACTTGAGACAAGTTATGTATGAGAACTGGGAGGGGAAGAGTTAACATGATGAAAGGGTGACCTCCTCTTACATTGCCAAAGTGCCTGTCATCAAATAGGCCATCTCTGTGAGGAGGGGCTGGCTGTCAGCTTTCTTCTTTCAGTGAAGTCTGGAGTGGGAAGTCTTTTTTATTTTTTTCCCTGCTATTAGTAAACATTTCTATCATAGATATATTATGTACACATAATGCTGAGGTAATGGGATGAGACAATACGCTGCTTTCTCCCTCTCTTGCCCTACTTTCCCCTCCACCTCCAAGGCCTTTGACTTCCAAAATACTATGTTAGCTTTTGTCCTTGGTATTAAGTCTGAGAACAGGAAGTATAGATTTAATTCCTTTAAGGTTCTGTGGCTACTTTTCTGTGCGAGAATGAATGGACCAGATGAAATTAGTTTAGAGTTCCCCTTTTTCCCCGTTGCTTGGCTTAACAGGCTGTTTAAGTTCCAGCTTTACATGACCTTGACAATATGCTTAATTTGCAAAAGACTTTCAGGAATACACATTGGTTAGTTGAATATTGCTCACTTGGATAATGAATTAATACAATGTTAAGCAGTAATGAAAGCTGGAATTTTCTGTTAAAATGAGACATACCATCCAGATGTCAGGTTTATTGGGAATCCATTATAATAATTTTACAGTAATTCACTAGTATGTGGTATTGTATGTATAGGCCTTATTTGACAGGTGACTTCATAAAACTGCACAGAAATGTCAATATGCATGTCCATGTTTTTGATGTTTATAAAAGTGACATAGCTTTCATACCCAAAAGTGTGATACTGAATAACATGTGTATGACTAGCAATAGTCTTGATGGAAAGGAAGGTTATTTTAGTAATGAGAGCAGCAAAAAAAATCCCAGGAAAAGTGTAGTCAAAATCTCCGGAATGCACAGTTGTTTTGATTAATAGAAATTTCCACTGCAAATACTGTTGTTCTTAAAATTTGGAACTAGATTTTTTTTTTTAACTTCTGTATTGTCAAAGAAGGGAAACATTTTTGGAAAAAATATGTAAATTACCCCAAAGTCTTACATGTATTTAAATGTACCATTCCTAATAAAATCAAACCTTTTTCTGGCTTATTTTGCAGTTTTGTTTAATTGTTGTTGCTGTTCTTCACTTCAGTCTTTCTGACATGATCACAGAGAAATTTATTTGTAGGTATACCTGTGTAGAAGCAAGAAAATGGAAACTAGAGACCAGTTGTGATTTATAAGTGACTAACTGGAGGACAGGATAGGATTTTACTGTCGTGGCCAGCAGTGGCTGTTTGAATAAATGGCAAAAGGATTCTTTCTGCAGTCCTTGCAAACAGGTTTGTGTGATACCTTTTGCTCTGACAGCTCAACAGAGGAACCAACAACCAAGTGGCCACAGGTGTTGGAATCTTCCTATAGGTAAATTAATTTATCACTTTTGAAATACTGTACTAGAGATTCTTACCTTGCCTACACAACTTGTGTACATACAAGGCTTCAAGGCTGACAAATCCTTTATAATACCAAGTTACTGGTGACCCTGCCCATGGCAGGGGTTTGGAACTAGATTTTTAGGGTGCCTTCCCATACAAACTATTCTTTCGTTCTTTGCATGTTTGGCATGATGTGATCTGAATATGCTAGCAGTTCTGACACAGGACATTTTCCTCCTAGGGGAAGGAAGCCTTGTCCTACAGCAGGTAACTGCTTGCAGCATGGGACACACTTGCAAGTTGAGCACTGCAATTATTGCATTCAGCAACTGGCTGCATCATCCCCCAAAAACAAGAGCATGTTTTCTGTAACGTTTATGGCACTTCTTTATTACTAACTACATTTTTGTCAGTTTGTTAACTCACAGCTTTTTGTCCAAGGATATCCCAGTGGTTTCATGAAGATAAACTTTATTGTACCTGGCCACATCACGTCTCAGCTTTATTGGTGAGAAAAGGAACGCGAGTGTTGTGCGTGCTCACCTGTGGTTGCCAAACAAGGCGGGAGGAGAAGGAGGAATATTCCCGCTAGGAAGGCCAGGATTCCTCGCTGATGAGGTTTGGCTCCGGCTTGTGCCATCTACTGGCTGTCCTTGTGCTGCTGCTCCTGGAGCCGCGAAAGGCCTGAGAAGGGTGGATTGTGTTCGGGACAAGACGTTTCACTTTCAAAAGCATGGTGAAGGAGCAACGTGAATCTGAGGAGGAGGAAGTGCCCCAACATCTGTACCCGCAGTGCTCTGCCCCTCCTCCAGCAAAGGGTCAAGGGCTGTGAATGGCAGGGGTGGAATTTCCCTGGGAATTTCCCTGCTCGGCCAGCTCCTCCTGCCACACCCCGGTCTGACAGCTAACTGTTGTACAGTGCCTAAGTGGAATTAGTCTTGTTACAGAGGTTTTGGAAGCATGTAATTTCCAATCTGTTTCCCTCATTTCCCCTCCATAGCCATTGTTTGCTGGCAGACTAAATGCTTTGTGCATCCAGCACCTGAGGGCAGTTCCCCCTCCACCTCCTCTCTCTGCAAACCTGCGGAGTGTTGTTAGCCTTTTACCCCAGGTGATTTACTAGGACAATAATGCTGATTACCTAACATACCTGGCAGTGGGCTCCATGCATGCCAGCCTAAAGGAGGGGATACAGCAGAAACATAAGGGAGCCATTCAGGCCTTAGTTAGAGTCAACACCAAGAGGAAAGTGCAAGGGGTAACAGGCTGGGGGTTAGGAACAAGGCCAATTTTATGCTCTAGTGAAATACCAGCTAATGGCAACTCTGGGTAGTCTCAAGATGTTCAAGGGATGTTCACTACTATTGATTTGCTGGGCCTATGACCATGAGGGAATGATGAGGGAGGGAATAATGTATGGCAAAACTTGTTTTTCAATTTTAACAAAGGACTTAAAATAAGACAGAGTTTCACTGGTAATGAATGTTATTTTTGTTAGTGTGATGGCATTTCCTGTAACCAGGGATGAATGTGGTCTTTCCCAGTTCTCTCGTTTTCCACTCCAGAAATCTCTTGTGCTGTGTGGATCTGGAAAGATGCAGATCCAGAGCAGATGTTTTGGTTCAGACCTAGAATTTCTCTCCATATGTGTGTATGTAGGTGGGATACTTCACTGGAGACCCTGAGATCAGGTTCAGCAGGGTTCTACACACATGCTGGATTTGTTTTACCCAACAGCCAACTCTCTGGTGTTCCAAGGCAACTGATTTCTCCTTGATCAGAATCCCATGGATATTCCTTTGTGGTTCATAGAGGTAGAATGCTCCAGGATACTCTTTTAAGGGAAGTGAGCACCCATTGGTATAGCTGAAGTTAAAATCTGAAAAGGCTCTCAGTCTAGAGCCTGGAAAACAGAGGTTCCCTAAACTGTTGATAAAATTTGAGCCAGATGTTAGGGGACAGAGCAGCAGTGGTGCAGCATATGCTGGCATGGCAATGACAGCAAGGAGACGTTAGGGAAACACTCACAGTAAAAGAAAGGAAACTGGGTGAAGTCTCTGCATTCACATCTACAGCTGAAGGAATTAGTCCTCGAACTCGGCGAATGAGATCATGGATGTAGGCCCCACTGTGACTTCTGGTTGGGATTTTCCCAGTGCCTCAGGCTATCAGGAGTCCAGGCTAGCAGCATTCCAGCTACCAGACAGAGCTCTCTCTTCAGAGCAGACTCTGCTTAGGCAATCTCTATGGCCAGTCTCTCCTTCTGCTGGTACTGCCCATTGGACAATCAGTATCTGGCCTCTCTAGACAGCCTATCCCTTTCATGCCTCCTGCCAAAAATGGAATTTACCAGAGCTGGACTTATATGCCACATCTAGTGCTTCACTCTGAAGTGTTGGTATTGGTTGCACTGGTTTTGTCCCTTCTATGTATTTTTTCCAGTAAAGCTTTGGGTCACACTGGCTGTTTAACAAAAAGCATAGGCAAGCAGCTCTGCTGTCTCTTACACATATGGCCATTTCCGTGTTCCCTGCATCACCGCCAGCTCCTGTGAATGCCTTAACTGAAAAGCGATGTGCTCAAAAACCCCCAAGTTTTCTTACATGTTTAAAAAGTTCCCCTGTTCTTTTAATTCAAATCGTCACAGCCTATTTCTAGCACTGTGTAAGAACCATTACTGATAATGTAGACTGGTCTTCCAGATTTGCCCAAAATGCTTGCTGCAAGATTTCTGCCCACACTTGCCCTCTGTTTGTTTCAGTTTACTTTATCTTTCCCCAGTTCTGTCACTTGGATGGTCTAAAACCCACACCTGCCTATTGTTCGCACTCTTGAATTTCCTTTAGTCCAGTAGCATGTCTCTCTTATCTGCGAGCACCAAAATTGTTTGCACTATGCTGTATTTCCCAGTGACACTCAGTATATTTTGAGACCCCAAATCCCACCGCAAACACCTCAAAACCTGTGAGTGAATTTACTTAACTCTGCTAAGACCTCACAAACCTGTGTTATGCACGTTCCTACCCTCCTACAAGCTTCTCTGCTACCTGAACAACAGGAATAGCAGTGCGGGGAAGAGGAGTGTGCTGGAGCGGGCTAGGCGCCTGCTTACGGTGGAGTTGTGGTGTGACGCAGCACTCAGGGCTGCCTTGGGCTGGGCTCTAGGGCTGCCCACGCGCTTCTTCGGCGTGACGGTGCTGTTTGGGTGACAGCGGGGCTTGCCCGGCACGTCAGCAGCGCGATCCCGGCGGGAAGCACCATCGCCGCTTCCCACGGGGCGGATCACGGGAACCCAGCGAGCCCCGCGCAGCCCCGGCCCGCCAGGGGGCGCTGTGGCACCGCCTCACGGAAACGGCGCCTCCAGAAACTCGCAACATCGCCTCAAAATCGCCTCAAAATCGTACTGGTGACCCAGAGCTTTGCCTTTGCGGAACACCCGGACACACGGACACACACGCACGGAGCTCTGTCCTCGGACCCCATGAGGTTTTCAGCACGTTCACCTGCCGCGGAGCGGAAGGAAAAAGTGGAGGAGCGGCGATGGGGGGGTTCAAAAATCAACTATGGAGGTGAGCCATGTGCAGATCTCCTGAAGGACCTGCTTGTTGGAAGCCACGTCTGTGTGTGCAGATAATCTAGGTCACATCATTTTGACTCCCTGGCACTTCCTCGAGTCCTTGGAAATCCCTTTGTCATGACGGCCACCGTGAGAAATGCTCTGAAGGGCTGTGGACCTGTTTCTCCAGCCCAGTGGTGGTCCCAGGGTCGCTCCCCCGATCCCCACAACATCTTCTGAGTGACACAGACCGACAGCTTCACCAAGGGTCCGGGCTGCCCACCTTTGTGAGCTGTGGCAGGGGGAGGGAGGGAGATGGAAATTGCATTAAGGTCCAGGTATTAAACTGCAGCCACCCAGAAAACCTACACAGGCTGATCTTGGGAGGAGAGTGGTTACACAGGCTTAGAAGTAGCAAGAGCTATCAAATGCTTCTCTCCTGCACCAGACTGAGAAACAAAACTGTCTGCTGAGGAAGCTCCCACCCCCATCCTCCTCCTCCCCCTCACGTGTACCCACAGGAGCTGCCCAGAACTGGGGCTGCACCCTTCTGCCATGGCCTGTTTCTAGACAGCCTTAGGGATACACTGAATACTGTCACTCCTCCACAGGAGTCTGGTGACAAAGAGACTTCAGGAAATAACTTCTGGCTTGGTCTGGAGAAAATGTCTTATTGTCTAGGTGTGACTTCTGAGCAGAATGGTTTTCTGCTATGTTTTACCACCCTACAACAGGGCAGTTACTCCTGTAGGCTGTCCTACAGGCTGGCTGGGGGCTCTTTCCCTGAGTTTACCTGAGACCTCTGGCCCTTACCAACTTCTCAAGGCAGCCTCTCCACATTCCAGTCCTCTTCCAAACTCAGGGCTACCCCAAGACAACATCCACTGCCCCTGGAGTAGAGAGGAGAGTTCAGGCCCTGGAGAGGGAGTTCAGGTCTTCTTCATCATCAGTCTTTTTACTTCAAGGGGACTCAGCTGGCTTTCTTGGTTCACCCTTGATACCTGGAAACAGAATCAGGGTCTGTGAAGTTTCAAGACCCAACCCCTCTACTTAAGAGCTTGAGGCCAGAACAGCCAGACTCCAAACTCATGGAGGAGTGAATCAGCTCCCAGACTTTCTGGACCCCTGCTCCAGCAGCATGGCAACAAGGCAGTTAGATGCTTAATCATCTTGTGGTCCAGAGACAGAGAGCTCTGGCCTTGGATTTCCCTGATCACACTTGTCTCTCAGGAGTCCAGCATGTGCTGCCTTGCCCTTTCTGGTACCTGCTGGCTCGAAAAGCGCGGAAAACAGAAATATTAATGATCTTTCTGCTGGCCCAAATTCCCATGGGCATTACTTCCCCAGGATCTGGAAAACCTTGGGCAAACAATACGGGTAATTTTCAACAGTGTCCATTTCATCTGGCTTCACAGACTTTGTTGCTTTCTCCTCAGCTTAAGAGTGATGCCGTCCACTCTGAGTGCAATTCTTAGGAACAGCACCAGCAGAACTGGCAACGCTCTTGCTCTTCCTACAGTACATTGCCAGTGCACCTCCATCTTCCATGTGCCATCGTCCAGCACGCACACAGCATCGTTGGCTGGCTAACAGCCACCTCCCTGGCTCCAGGGATGGGGGCACCTGAGTCTCAGATCATGCAGAAGCACTCTTCTTCACAGCCCATCCTCTACCCTGGGTTCACTTGTTTTCCTTTTTACTCCAAGAAGCAGGTTCAGGTCCTTTTCAGCTCCAAGTCCTCCGAGAATAAGTACCACAGTCAAAAGGTTGTGTTTGGGAATATTAACCCAGGGTATTCAAACAAACACTTTCCACCATTTCATTTACTGAGAAAACCCTCCACTGTGGAAAGCTTTTCTGGTCTTCAGTATCTCTGGGACTTTTAGCATCCTCTTAGGGCAAGATTGTCACTGGGGTTTGCCCCACTTCTCCTTTGAGGGACAGGTAAAGAGGGCAGGGGAAGCGTTTGCTTGCAGCAGGGTGGGAAGGAGCTGCCTGCACTTCAAAGCTCCTGAGGCTGTCCGCACGCACAAAGGGCTGTCGGTGACGCTGGGGCGTGAGGCAAGCCCGCCACAAGGAAATGGTGAGGCTGATGGGATGTGAAAGCTGTGACTGTGTCAAAGGCAGGATGGAAATGTAGGGGTAGTCCTATTTTTAGCAGCTTCTTGCAGAACTTTGCTAGAGCTTGCTGGAGTCAGTGGCTGCTTCCTCTTTCCTTTATGTAAGCAGCACTGGCGAGGTTCAGATCTGTTTTTATTTAGCCACGCACACAACAGTATTGACAGAAATGTCCCTCCAGCCCCTTAGACATGAACCACCCATGGTCAGAGAGCCATAGGTAAGGAGAAGAGAAAGCAAATCACACATCCCTGTCTCCATTTCAGGGCTGTGAGAGGTGGAAACCGATGCCGAGGCCGCAGAACGTGACTCTTAGTCACATCAGCAGGGGATTTTGCAATGTGTAGGGTGCAGGGCAGGCAGCGTCCCAGCAAGCAAAACTGAAGTGCTTTGTGAGGGCCTTTGGTTGAACTTCTCCAGCTACAAGACCAGGGTATCATCGCCCTGCAACCCTCACCTTCCCACTCCACTTCAGCCTCCTCGTGTGCTCAAGCTGTGTGGCGGTGGCAGGGTTTAACACACCTCGGATTAGCACGGGGCACTCTGGAGAGCAGTAGGCTGCCGTGAGAGCCCTCCGCCTGTCTCCCTTTAACATTTGTCTGTACTAAATGACTCCTACGCCTGCTGTAGGCAAATGCGTAGGGGAGAGTCCATTCCTAAGCCAGATGAGAGAGAAGATGAGGCAGCAAAATAGAGGAGCGGCCATGGTAAAGAAGCAACAACTAAGATACAACTTCTCTGAACAGGCTGTAACCACCAAAACATGTTACAGGCTGGCTCCAGTTGCGAGGGATTCAGATGAGTTTGACTGGCAGTGTTGAGTTTAGGAACAGGTTGGGAAAGACAGTGTCCAAGCCTAGGCACCCAGAGCTTGCTCCTTGGTCACAGCAAATCTGGCCCCCCACCTTACGGACAGAGAGGAATGAGATCACTGCAGGGATGAGAGAAAAGCACATTCTGAGCCAAACCAGTTACAGTTCTGGGGCACTTCCAGAGCAAACTCTTCCAAAGCCTGGCTGCAAAAAGGAGTAAGAATGGAATGAGCAGATGAAAATCATGAAAATCAGTACTCTGGATATAGGGCTTGATGTGCCTAATGGGCAACACAAACCCTGTCCCATGCTTGAGTCTTCCTGCTGATAATCTTTTAATACCACACATTTAACACCATGCCCAGAAACCTAGAGCTCCCCAGAGCCTCTCAAGTATTTCCACAAGATTCTGCTTTGTATCTCACACTTCATACTGTCTTTCATTCCCATGGCAGATGCATCAATTATCTATATAGGCTATTCTTAACTGGATTGATTAAGACAATATATGCAATCCTTGAATGAGAGATGTGGATGGAGAAATGCTTTGTAGTGTGGCAATATTATTTAGAAATGGGGAATCCTTTATAAGTACGGAGTGAGGACAGCAGGTGACAGCCAGTGCCCTGCTGTCCAAGGGAATGTCCTGGAAGGTCACTTCGGCCTCTAGATGGCAGCTCTCTTGCTTCCCCCAGCATGCCGAGACAGAAACGCCTTCCTTTCCAACGTGCTGCATAAACACGGGCTTCACAGTCTCTACCCAAAACCCACGGGCAGTCAAGACTGCATTCTAACAAACTCTTTTGGCTTTTTTCTCTCTGGAAATGAGAGCAATAGCAGCTCCATGAGGCCTCACACTTGCACACGCTTATTTGTGCTCTGCCTGATGCACTGGCAGCTCTCTTGGGGCGAGAGCCAGAGTGTCCTCAGCACACTGTACTTGACCTCATGGGATCTAGCGCTGTGAACCTAACAAGAATCTAAACCCTACTTTGCCAAAGCTACCTGTACAGTAAATTGCTTTAATAGTTTCAATAAAAAACTACAGCCAAGCATTTAATGGCTCACAGCTGCTGTGACTCTCTGTGATTCCATTTTAAGGTTTGAATGCTTCTGTTCTTTTTGAAGCATGAGGACAAAAAGGGAGAGTTAACATCACTAACATTGACAGATATATCTTCATTCTCTCTCTATTTTAGATGAGATAAACCACAGCCTTTTGAAGGAGAAGGGTCATAAATATTTCCGTATTAGAAATGTTGGCAGTGGGAATCATGGGACTCTACAGAGCCGGCTATTAGCAGAAAATGTTAATAAATTGTCTTTCTGATTAAAGTTAGTTAACTTACTTGGAAGTACCCCATTTCTGTATTTCCCTAAAACTCATAATCATTACTTCTTGCATCCTCACAACACCCTGAGAGCTACGTACTGTATTCTAGGAGGTGAGTGAGACTGTTACCTAGACTTGAAAGGTGTTCAGTACCTAAAGATGGGGACTGGGGTATAGTTGCCCAACCTGCACTGACATCAAAAGGCAGCAGGAGCAATGCCCTTCTGAAATCCAATTAGACACTATGACAGCATCTTCAAGTGCCTTGATACCTGCAGCACTACTTCTCAGACGACTCATGGGAAGTGTGTGTCAAAACCACGCAAGAACAAAGTGTGCAAACAAGGCAGATGACATCCACAGGGTACAGAAATGTGACATTTTTAATTGATAGCTTGGGAAGGTGATAATGAGGTAGGAAGAATGTTCTCTTGGTGTGTAATTTTTTTGTGCTGGTGCCTGGTACAAGTGACGGGCCTGGAAGTGGAGCAGGGCTAAGGCAGTTCTGCAGGGCCAACAAAGCTGGGGGCTCAGGAATGCGTTTCTCATGTTATGGGAAGTTCTCAGGTCACAGGCTTGTCAGAGTGGATATACTTTACCCAGTGCCAAGAAGCATAAAGGAAAATAAATATATAAGAAAAAGGAAAAACAACTTTTAAGATAGTTTTTTAGTTTGGTTGTTTGGGGTTTTCTTCTGCTTTAATAGAGCAAAAGAAAATTTGCAAGAAATTTATGGTCTGATTTGAATCCTACTAATGCTCATGGAAATCCCTTTAGTGAATACTGGACCAGGTCCAAGAAAAGCAGGTTATTATTCCCTTAACTTCTATTCATGAATAACTGTTCCCTTCTGCATGCAGTTTTGTTAAATCTGCCAGTAGATTTAATGTGAGCCTCATCAGCAGCAGACCTGGATAAGACACTGGGATCAGCTGCCTCCTAACTCTGAGACAGTCTTCCAAGGACAGTGGTGGTACAGGAGGATGCCTTGACTACATGGCAGGTAGCTGTAGCCTTGGCTGGAGCATCCTGGTAGGATCTCTTACGTCAGACCCAGCTGAGAGGTATGTGACCTCTCTGTGTTGCACTGAACTGCTCTGCCAGGTGAGTGATTTCAGCACAGCAGAACCAGAAGAGCTCAATAAAATGGTTTGGTTGTTGTCAAAAAGTGCAAAATAAGATCCCTTTGGAATAGACAGATAATGGACCAGAAAATGGCCTTATGTTGCCAGGACTAGAACACAGCCAGGCACCTGGAAGCAATCTTTCCCCTAGTCTGGGAGACTGGAGATGAGAGGAGCAGGTTCCAATCCCAGCTCTACCAAAGACTGGATACTCTTTTTAATGTGCCACTGCAGCAAAAGAGTTCAATGAGAAAACTCAGCTCTTGTTTCATTGCCCTAGGGACAGAGGAATGCTTTTGGGGAGTTTTGCACTTGCATCACTCTACACCTGTGCTGTCCTCAGCAAACCAGTTTGAGTTTGCAAAGCCAAGAGGTTTGAGTCTGGAGTACTTATGTTGCTGGTAAGGACATAACTTCTACATGGATCAGGATCTTTTCTGCTGTTTGGAGAGTAAGTCTGTGTATGGAAGAGGTGGCACAAACAGTGAGTTTGGGCTTGAAACTAAGACTGAACCCTCAGTTGCCCATATAAATATCTATCAACACTTGGAAATTCACATTGAAGATTATACCTACAGTACCTCCACCCATATTTAAAGGTTGGAAATATAATTTGGGATAATTGTCTAGCCTTCCTTTCTTTCCCTGTCCTGTCTCTCTGCTCTGTGACTGGGATTATCATAGGACATGTAGGCTCAGCCTAGACTGAATATGTTTTTGGGGGCGTGGTTTTGTGTTTTGAGTCACAGGGTAGCTATGACTGCTCCTGGTGAGGTGGAAGAGCCCTCACACATCCCACCAGCTGTCTGTCGTTCTGTGATGCTGGGGTGCTTTACAAGGTGTAGACGGGGAGCCTGTCATGCGTGAACACAGAGGTTCCTGTTGAGGCACAAGGCAAGGAAGCTGGTGGTGTGCCACCAAAAATAGGGAACAGGAGCTGCACCCTCCATCCTCTTGGGCTATAAACAAAAAAGCCCCACTTCTCAGGTCCCAGGAAGCTGAAAGCTGCTCCAGATCCACCCTTGTGTGAGAAGAAAACACACCCCATGCTTTTGCCAACATGTGGCTGCAGGTTCCTCACCGCAGCCTGAGCCATCCCTCCCTGATGATGTGTGGCCCTAGGGTGGTGACACCGTGCCTCTTGGGAGCAGGGCTGTCCAGGCTGGTGCTGGTGTAGGCTTCCCCAGCTTCCCCTTCTGCTGGGTGTTGCCCCTGTGAAACAGCCTCCAGCCATCTGAAAATTCAGTATGGCCCTGCATCTTCCACAACAAAGATTTTGTTAAGCAGTTTTATTTTTCTAAACATTACACAGCTCTGTTGCAAGCTTCCCAATGCCCGCCTCAAGCAGCTCATCTGAGCTGTTCCTCCCATGCTAATCTCTGTGATCTGTGGCATGCATACAGCATTGATGAGAACAGGACCTCCCCTCTGCTGCACCATATTTGCCAGAACAGGCATAACTCAAGATAACCAGATTTGAAACAATCAGAGCAGGAAGCAGCAATAACTGGCCTGGAGGAAAGGCAGGGAGGGAGTTGCCCATAGACAGTATTTAGGGGGTTGCTTGATTTGTGGTATCTGATCTCTTTTCACACTCTAGCCTCACCTACAAAGGCAAGATGTAAAGCTTGCAGGATCATCCCTCATCTCCCTGGCTTGAGCACTTGAGTTTAGATCTGTACAATCTTCTGTTTAGCTGTGGTGTTTTGTGTGTGGGTATTGACCTATGCATGTGCATGACAAAGAACTCCAGCGCTGCAACTGGTTCGGCACCGGTGTCGTCACTGAGGATGGACAAGGTGCTAGACATTCATGTTAATTTTCCTCTAGAGTACATGGTCCCGAAGGCTGGTGCTGGTGCAGCAGCTGATGCTTCCCAGGATTTGCACCCTGCAGTCTGTACACAGCAAACACAGCCAGCCTCCCAGCCAGGACCTACACTCTGTGAGGGTCAGGGCAGGCTGAGGCAGGTCTGCAAGCGCCTTCCCTGATGAGCTGACGGCTTAGTCACCAGGGCTCTCCACAAAACCCTGTAAACACCACCCACAGTTCCCTGCAGGAGTCCTTGCCACTGGGCTCTGCCAGAGCCCTGTCCTCCTGCTCCGTGTGCCAAGGGTCACGAGCTGGACCAGCAGCTGGGTGCCAAATGTGGGCTGTAGCTCAGTGCAGCCGGTCTGCTAGAGGTCATCACACGCCTCCTTAAGCAAACAGGGATCCACGCCAGTTGATAAATCATTTACGAGAAGTCAGAAGCAAAGAACTAGATTAACCAGGTCACTGGGTGTCCTGGGGGAATGACGTGTCAGTGGAGCTGAAACAGCAGATCCCACAGTTGCAATCTGTTGCCTTCTTCTGTCCTGACAGCAATTCATGGAAATCCCTGGAACTAGACACCAGATATGGAAAAACCCATTAGCTCATCCCAGTCAGCTCACTAGTTAAAGCAGTCACTCCCACCGTATGTTTTCTGGCAAAGCTAAAAATGTCTCAAGAGAGGGGATTTCCACCAGCTCCTTCTCAAGGGGAAACTATTCCACCTATCAGGAAGGCTGCCCTGTGGTGATATTTTTGTAAGCCAGAAGTAACTCCAGAACCCAAGAGAGAAAAAACAAGAAAGGATTCTGCTGCAGGAACTGGGGCAGTGATGTTTTTCTGCCTGAACAGATACGTGCCACACGGAGCACGTCTCCAAATGGAAACTCCGTGGGTACACGTGTTTACACAAAGCCACCGAGGTGTGCTCGTGTGTGTGTAAATACACCCGTGTCCTCCCTCCCCTTCCCAAGGGTGGGATGACCTTGTGCCTTCAGCACAGGCAGCGTGTTGTAGTGTGATATCACACCTACACTTCTGTGCAGCTCCACTGACATAAAGGTACAGCACATTGCTCTGAGGAGGGAAGACACACATGAAAGACGGGAGGCAATAGCTGATGGTGGTGCTCCACAGCCACTTCCTCTGTGAACAGGGAGAAGTTGCTTGTCCTCAGCTGTGTTGAGAGAAGAACAGCCCCCCTCCCCACCCCACCACCCCCCATCACTGCTGGGGGCTCTGAGGCTTGGCACATTAAGGGTTGAAACCCAACATGAATAAGACAGATGGTGCAATGCAGAGCTGTCTTGCTGAGGTTGACAACAAAGGCCATGGAAATTTTGGCAGCTAAGCTTTTCAGCACCTGGGAAGCACTTTGGGATGGTGGGGGAATAAATTAGCTGTGTGATGGCATTTAAAGCCTTATCATTAGTTTCAGAACTAATTCTGCATTTAGATGAATGGGTGTAGCACACATTGCTGAGCTGGAACCTGCAAGAGATAGTGAGGATTGCTCCCTGTTCCCATTTAGAAAATTTTTGACTAGCAAAATTGTAACTTGCTGTCTTGGTGGATTAGGTCTAGGAGCAGGGGTCTGTGGCTGGGGTAGGCACAGCAGCTACACCAGCAGCAAACAAGCCCAGTGTTGTTCAGGGCTCTGATTACCTGTGCCACTGGGTGTTGACTTATGCCACTTAGAAGAAGGTGGGGTATTACCTGGGTGTTTGCTCTGAATTTGTGACTCCTCAACTAGTCATTTTATTTGTCTCTCACAGCTGGTACAACTGCCTTCCCTATTGGGGACCCCTGAAATTTGGGCTCTGTGTTTTGCACTGTTCTAAGGACTGGAGTTTCCTTTCTCAGCAGTGGTGCTGACACTGCACACTCTGTTACTGCAGGACAGCTGATGTGCCGACCATACCTAGCTTTGGCCTGGGCTTTCTTCTCTGCAGGGCTCTTACTTTGTTCTGTTTAGCACAAAACACACTGAAGCGTGAACAGGGGCTATAAAAGAACAACATGAACTGTGGAAAAGGATCTAACCAAGGAGGCACAAGTCACACTCTGGGCCTTGACCGGCTCCCTGCAGTTGCTGTCAGGTACTAGCCAGCTGACCTACTGAGCCCCTTGCCCCTTGCACTCTGGAAGGATAAGAGCAAGTAGAGCCCAGTAATATTTTAACTAAGAGATTAACTTTCTGCCAGTTCAACAACAATGAATCTTCTGTTTCTGTGGATGAACGGTGCTGACTTGAGGCTCTTCCACATGCCAGTCCAAGCCCTCCTGCCACTGGTTGCTCTGCCCTCAGAGGAAAATTCACATTTAACCCTCAGACAGGAAAAGAAACCTCAACTCCAGAGACAGCAGCCCAGAAAGGTGTTGTTCTGACTCTCTACAACTCATGTCTCTGGCACAGTGTGAGTGGCACTTAGTTCCTAAAGGAGGGCCAGAGGAAGAGCTGCCCATCGGCCTTCTAGATGCTCAAGACTCACCCATTTCCCTACAGAGTCCCAGTGCACCTCGAACCCACACGTGATGGTTGAAAGAGATGTAGAGAGGCCTCTGAACAGTTGGCACTCAAATGCATTCCCTTCCCACTCTGAAGTACTTTTGAGACCCTTTACATCTTGAAATTTGTGGATGTTTTGCCATTGCTCTTAACAGGTACAGCACCAGCCCCTGAAAGACAGGTCCCAAGCCCACAGAAATCAAGATGGATCTTTCTGCAAACTTCGTCATGGCAATGGAAAAAAATTTGGCTTGTGACAAGGCAAACAGCAACACCAGATTCACTGAAATGACCTATTGCAAAGGTTAAATTCCAAAGATGAAAATACCAAGTGTTTTATTTTAAAACAGAAGTTAAGATTCATGAAGGGAAAGCTGACCTCCCCTTCAGTAGTGTGAAGCTGGGTGATGCAGATGCAGCAGCATCTCCTGGGGCCCAAGCTCCAGCCAGCCAGATCAGCCAGTCTCAGAAAGTGGAACTGACTAATCTGAGTCGTCTGCAATGAGCTGGGCATGAGTGAAATCATGCCCTCTGTAAACAGTGTGAAAAGCAAAGGAAGATGATAAGGAGCTGGGTTTTTTTATTATTGTTGTTGTTCTTGATTCTGTGCGGGAGAGGGTAACAACATAGGTGAAGATTTTAAATAGCAAAGCAAAACCAAACAGCAGTGGCAACATGAGGCCCTGGATGTTCAGCTGTGATGAGACACTGAAGGCTCTGTTTCCCAATGCTTGTAGTGAGCCACTTTGAGGAGGCTTAGTTTCCAGTAAGTGCTCAGCACTTAAAAACAACTACCCTCACAAAGAACTGGGGCCAGGATCTTTATCATATGCTTTGAGTGAGAGGCTAACATTTTCCTTCCATCTTCTCACAGAGCCATCTTTCCTCTCTCAGACATTTGCACCCGGACTGTATGGGCAGAAATCAACCCAGGCCCCAAGAGAGAAGGTGAGGAGACCCTGCCCAGCACGCAGATTGCTTGCAGATCCTTGCAGTGAGGTGGAATCAACCAACACCCTGGTACAGGGTGTGTGCCTGTGATGTGGTGGAGGAGCACATGGTTGCTGATTTCCAGCTGCCTACCTGTGTTCTGTGCGTGGCCTTGCGTTAGTTTCAGGCCTAATAACATCATGATATCATAATGATATATCGCGCTCTGATGACAACACCGCATGGAGCAAGCCACAGCAATCTGATCTCGTTCTGCAAACGCACAGAGGAGTGTTACTGCTTCACAGGACAAGTGGGTGGCAGGTAGATGGAGCTGGCACTACCTATATTGTCAGGCCTGGGTGGGAACGTGACCTGCTGGATTAAATTAGGTGGCTGAGTTTAACGCCTCAGCTCTAAATCAGCCTCAGCGGTTACGGGTGAGTCACCAGACCTATCTGCATTCACTTCTTCCATCTGTGAAATGGTGACAATAATATTTCCTCACCTGATGGGGGAGGGAAGGCAGCGTGTGTACAAGAATGAATAAATGTTTACAAAGCACCTTGTGAGCAGTGCACAGGCTCTGGATGTGCTTAGGAGGAACCTGCGTTTTTCCCTCTGCTCTGGGTTGCACCATAGTGTGAGGTATAAACACTCCCCTCAGAGTCAACAGTTTGAAATGAGAGCAAATGGGATAATTCCTCAGGAGAGAAACAGAGAGTGAGGACTTCATGTGTTACCAGCAATTTCAATAAATTCCATTCAAGGAAAAGCAAAGTAACCTTTTAAAAGATAATAATAAAGCAGAAAAACAAATGAGCTGTGACCAGTATTTCTTTTGTGATGGTACCATGACTGTAGGTTTCACTTCTCAAAGGGAACCAGAACAGAGAAGTGAGTCCCCTTGAAATAAAAGTGAAGTTAATAACGGGACGCCTTTAGCTCTTACCACATCCTGTGTATGCTGATCACCCTGCTTGTAGCTGGCAAGAGCACTTCTAGATTTTTCTTTACCATGTTAATTCTTTGCTGAGTCAAATCATGTTGTATAAACAGTTGGGAAAAAGCCTTCCTGCATCTCCCCTCCAGCACTGCAGTGCCACGCGCCCTGTCCTGCTCCCTTCCCATGTGTGTGGGTGCCTGTGCCCACAGTACTGCTCCTCTGCCCTGCTGTCGGTACAGACCCACGCTCCCCACGGCTGGCAAAACCACTCAGTGAGCTCTCACAGTGAATGAGCACTCACACAGCCCTGCTCACCCCTGCTCCCTGTCACAGCACACGCTGTTTCTGCCACAGTTTCCAGTGCTCGCACACAGATGTGTGATGGCCACTCGGTGTCTTGCTATGTGTTCACCTGCACTTGTTCTTATGCACATACACAATTCCTGAAGCCAGCACCAACTCACACAAATATGCACACTCTTCGTAGTCTAATACATGCACAGAACCACTTACTGTTTACTTTTTGTGGTACAAAAAAGAGGATCTGCAGAGGCATCTGGACAGGCTGCATCATTGGCTGAGGCCAGTGGTATGAGATTCATTAAGGAAAAGTGCTGGGTCCTCCACTTGGGTCACAACCACCCCATGGAGCTGGGGGAAGAGTGGCTGGAAAGCTGCTTACCTGGGGGTGTTGGTCAACAGATGGATGAACATGGTGCAGCGTGTGCCCAGGTGGCCAAGAAGGCCAGTGGCATCCTGGCCTGTATCAGCAACAGTGTGGCGAGCAGGACCAGGGCAGTGATTGTCCCCCTGTACTCAGCACTGGTGAGGCCACACCGCACAACCTGTTCTTATAGGAAAAAAAAAAGAATAAGAAAGTAGGAGGATTAGCCTTCCTCTTTTTTCAGCCCCAGTAGCCAGCAGTCAATGTCTCATGTGTCTGCAAGACCTTTTATCCCCTTACAGAAAGCAAAGGATTGGTAAGGAGATAAGGAGGTAAGGAGGAAGCATCCTGCTGTGGATCTTTAAGCCTGCCTGGCCTTCACAACACTGAGGAAACTGTGCTGTGGAGCAAGGCATCATGTTATCCCCTTAGTGTTCACTACCTGCACTGCATGGTACCCCAGACACCAGGCCCAGTGTCTCTGCTCTTGTCAGGAGCATGATTAGCTCCTCTTTGATGACAGTAATTCCATGCTTTGCTTTTGTTTCTCAGCCAAAAGCCTACCTCTCTGTGGATCCATGGCTGCAGCACAGCACTGGCAGCTGGGGGCACCCAGAAACCCTGACTGAAATAGTGACAAACATCATCCAGCAAACGATTTCCCCTCCCTGGTCATCCACGGAGCATCTGGCAAAGCTCCCACCTTTCTGGTTCAGCCACCTGTAGAATGTGTGGCATTTCTCCCTCTCTGTTTTCTCCACAAACCTTTCAGTATGTAGGAAAAGTTGGGAATTCAGAAGGCATCTGTCCCCTTGCAGCCTGGCTGCCTTGCCACACACTGGAGACAGATGCCTTTGCTCTATGTCACTTCTCTGGTCCCCCCAACTAGTTTCAGAATCAACATGGTTCTTTAGTAACTTCATAAAAATAAACAAGGGCCTGATAGCCAGGTCATACTAGTAAATTATTTACACACAGACCCCCCTTCCGTTTCTTACTGCATGGGTCTTGGTGGCCAGGGACCGGCCAGGGACCACATTTGGCCCTGCAGTGTAGTCCCCACTCCGTGACAGCCAGGCACTGATGTGAGCAGGCTTTCAGTGCACAGGTAGGGCTTTACCAGCTGCTGCCCAGGGCTGGAGGTTGCCCACAAGGCAATTGCAGCCAGCCTCTGCAAAAGTGGGTGTTGGCAAGCCATCCTGAGCCGGTGCAGTGCTCCGGGTGGCTTGGCACGCAGAGGCGGCTGAGTTCAGGCCAGGTACGAGCTTATCAGCTGATCGCATCCAGCCGGGAACAGTGCTGAGAGGCAGTGGCAAAGCACAAACTTCCTTGCAACTATTTTTAAAAGCACCTTTACATCTCTCTTTTCAACTTGCAGTGCACAAATAAACTGAAAGCATCAGCCAGTTCTTGCTAAAGGGAACTATTGTTTTGTAGCCTTCCTCATCCCTGTTGCAAATGAAATAATATTATACTCCTTAACCTCCCTTCACAGAAAAAGTCCCCCATCCAGCTCTGCATTTGATCCTATTTCTATTCTTCCATGCTGCCTTTGATGGACTTTTGATCTTGACTCAGTATGGTCCATCTTACAATGTTTCTTTAGGTCCTACTTCACAGTAGGTAAGTGGGCATGGACTGTGATGGGTGCCCAGGTTATATGATGACATGTTTGTAATGCTGACCCACGGTGCAGGTGCCTTATGTGTGATGCTTGAACAGTCATTGCCCCTGTCTGCTGCTGACCCCCACAACACAACTTCTAAACCAGACTAAGAGGCTTGCCCAATTTCTTCTAAAACAGCTTCCTTTGGCATTTGTGTGCACTGAACTTTCTCCGTTATGGTGGTTTGGTTTCCAAGTTTAGTTAGAATCTTCTGGAATCCCTCCCAGTCCTGCCAAGACTTGCTCGCATTTATAATGCATGGTTCTCTGTTGGCAGCAAATGCTGTTGCCTTTTTATCCTTCTTCCCCCTTCACTGATTTTTGTAATAGTATTCAGAGGGCTGCTTTCATCTCTGCCAGGCATGGTCCCACCACCCCCTTCCACCCAGTAAACTTTTCTTCCCCAGATGGAACACTAACCTTTTACTTTTAATAGATTTTCCCCCCATTCTGCCAGTTTTGACTCAATTTTCAATCCATGATGGGACTTTTCATACCATGGCTGCAAAGTTTATTTCATTCTTGGAAAGACCTTTATGAAAAGACCTTTTGAAAGCATAAATTACTATGGTCCCTACTTGTTCCTGATGAACTTCTTCAGAAGCTCACAGAAATCAACTGACTAGTGGGTCTAGTGCTCTGTCAGTGCTCCTTCAGCTGGGTGCTGGTCCACCAGTGTGACTGGCATGGTCCCCATTTCTCTGGAAGCCTCATATTATGCCCTGTCTGGTCTTTCTTTAAAAGGCAGCTGCTACCTGGGGCGGGGCAGGAGGGAGGAAGGAGACTGGGGTTCTGCCCTTTGTACCGTGGGGAGCAGCAGCAGGGTGGTGATGGACAAGAGGGGGCTGACTCCAAGGCTGTGCCACAGTGCTTTGTGTTTTCCTGGGTAAGGTCCTGGAGCCCAGGTGTCACACAGAGCAATGCCCTGTCACTGGTACTGGCAGCTCTGCTGGGTGTTGAGGGTGCTATCTGGGCACCATCATCCATCCCTGTGTGCTGTGCAGGGTCCATACAGGGCGAAGGCCAGCAGGAAACACCTCAGACTGGTGTAGGACTGCCTGGGTCTCCCTGAGGAAAGCAGAGTTCTGCAGCCAAAATGCCAGTCCACCACACCCCAGGGAATGGCATGTGGGAAAGCCATTCAAGAGGCACCAGAGCAGCAGCCCTGGTCTTCCCTCACCTTCAGAGCCCAGCCCTTGTCCTTTAACGCTGAGTGCTGGCAGCACCTGCTTGCCATGCTGGGTAGCATCATGGCCCCACCACTGCCCAAGCCCACCCTCATGCCAGGATGAGAACAACACAGTTTAACTCTCCTGTGGCCAAATGTGCCAGTTAAGCTGGGGTGTCTTTGTCCAGGGACTGGTGGGCACTGCCAGCCCATCCCATCCTCTGCCTTTTGCTGCTTTCCCCTGCAGTAACACCAAGATCATGTGTGCCAAGAGACACATCCAGAAGTGGGCCATGGACCAGGAGGTTCATAAGTGGAGGGGCCAGCATGCCCCCAGGATCAAGGGGTAGGTGCAATTGCCTAAGGTAAGAGCCATGTCCAGCAGATTTGGATCCAGGTCTAGCTCTAACATTAGTTTCGTTTCCCAGTTTACCTGTGAAGTGCTTCGAAGGGTGCTGAAAGAATCTGCAAAGGGCAGCAGGAGCATGAGCAA
This sequence comes from Chloropsis cyanopogon, assembly GCA_013400585.1. Lineage (NCBI taxonomy): Eukaryota > Metazoa > Chordata > Aves > Passeriformes > Irenidae > Chloropsis > Chloropsis cyanopogon. Next base: position 159,700 of record WEZZ01022116.1, on the reverse strand, counting down.
CTGCTGAAGCATGAGGGAAGGCTCTCATGCTGCTGGGGCAGGCTGCAGTGGGAATTTTATCACTGACTCCTGGATGAGCAGAACTAGGCGAGCACACAAACCTTTCCCAATCTGAGTTCAAATGTGTGAATTTACCATATCTAACGCCTCCCTGAAATCCAAACAGACTCAATTACATTCTCCTTCTGTAATGAATCAGTAATTATATTGAAGAACACTATTATTTGTTTGGCATGACCTATATAAACCCGACTTGGGGAGTGCATAGTTGGTGTGGTGCCAGTACCCTGCGTATTATTGCCTTATAAACACAACCATTGTTTGAATTTCAGATCAAAACAAACTGAGCCACGTCGCTTGTCAGTTATTAGATATCTTTTTCCCAAATGCTCACCCAGGCCGTATTACAATAACAATAATTATTATTACATACTTCCTTATTGTATGTTTGTGCCGAGGTAGCACATTTGCCTTTTTCCCACACATTAGTTGCTTCTCCTGACTCTTATGATTCACTCCTGCCTATTTCCCAATGCCCATGAGGTCTTTCTGCATTCCCAGCTGCATTTTGTCAAGACCTGCAGATTGGCACACGGACTCATGGTGCTGTATTGCACCAGCCTGCAAAGGGTTGCAAACCAGCAAAGGGGCTTTGCTCCTCGAGGGAATATACAAACCCAAGAAAGATGTGGACCCTGCCCCCAGGTGCTTTATAAATATTTAACTTGGTCTGATAATGTGATAAGGGCTGATAATGTGATTTGGACAGACTAAAACCCAGCCCTGCTTGGGCAGGGTTGGAAATGGACCCTTCTGTGGGAAACAGGGTGGGAGGGGGGCAAGCCAGAGCAGCCAAGTGATGATGCTTTCCACAGCCGCTGCCACAGCTGGGAGTAGGACTCACCTTGCCCAACTTGGGACAGCCAAAATGTAGCTGTCAAATCCTCAGCAAGTTGCAGATCTGCCTTTACAGTCACAGAAGAGAAGCAGGTGCTTGGCTGTCGGGTGAGTCAGCCCTTCTCAAGATAAACTTCAAGATATGTGAAATGAATCATACACTAGAGGTGCCTATTTGTCTCCATTGACTATGCAGGAAGCCTGTCCAACTAATTAGGTTTAGGCATCTAACTTTTAGGCACTTAAAAACAGATGAGAGGAATCCCATTGTCATTGACATTCTTCATTACTGGCCTGACAAGGGAGGCAGTGGGAGAGGCTCCCTGGAAATGCCCTACCAGATTTGGACCTGACCAAACTCCTCTATCCTCTGTGCAGGGGACTCTGCAGAACCTCACCTCCATGTGCTCCCCCTTGGAGCTCCTATGGGCATAGGGTTCTCCAGCCATGCCCAGCTGGCAGAGATGAAAGCATGTTCCCTGCTGAGGTCTGAAAGAGGCAACGGTCTTGTGGGAAAAGATATAATAATGGAGCTGAAGTCTGTATTATAATGTATTCAGAGCAGGCAGGAGGAACAAAAAAAAAGGAGACTTGACCTTGGCTTCCTGCCTGGTGCTAAAAGTGTGTTTTGATGGAACGGGATAGGCGGGAAAGCAAGCTGCCTCCCTAATGCAAATATCTCACAGAGCTGTAAGATGTGTGGAGTGCAACCCATGTGTTTGGAAATAAGGTTATGACAAGCTCCACTGTGAAAGGACAAAATGGTATTTTTCAGAGGGTTACAGCTGAGCCTGTTGGAGGTAAGTGGCCACCAGCACAGCAAGCAGCACCTTCTGACACCAGCACTGCATGTCACATAAATGTCATGATCCAAGAGGCTCCGGGGTTGTCTTAGACTTTCTCAAAATAGAAAATAAAAAGATGAAAGCATTTTGTCCCAGCACTCTTTTTTTGAGAAAAAAAAAATCATGGAAACATTCCACTGGTTAATGTCTGCTGAATAATCAGCAGCCAGGACTGCTGTGGCTGGAAACAGGCAGAGGCCAACAGAAACCACTGTGCTGCATTATCATTTTGCTGTGTATCAGCTCGGGACCATGGATGCAGGATTTGCAAAAACTGATTTTGTCCTGGTTTCTGAGATCTGTGCCCTTCCATGTCCCCAACCACTTGTTACATGCATTAACCATCTTATTGATACAAGGGCAATTGCTGTTTTGATGTGCAGCAGGTGTCACTTCCTTCCTTTTTTCTGGAATCTGCCAACATCCTCTTTAAAATCTTCCGGCAATTCCCTTAATCTGAACAATTTATTGAGGTGAGATATATTTGACTTCCCTCTGCCCTGGCAGGCACAGAGCCCTGTGCAGATTAGGCAGGCACCTATTTCAAGCTGTGCCCTTGCTGCACACAATAATCCACTCCTGAGGCTGGGCCCAGCAGGGATGCTGGGGACCTCAGGACCACCATGTGCCCGGCTGAGACCTGGACGGAAGAGGATGCTGGCACCTGGCTGCACAGGCTGTCCCATGGATGTGGACTCTCCACAGGAGGGGATGGGGTGCTGCTCTGGAGACCTGCAGCAGGTTAGAACACCAGTGTCCCCAGCAGCAGCTTCGTGGCTCTGCTCCACCACTGATGAGAAACACATCTTGCTCCACACCTCGCCTTGCTGTAGCCAGGCTGGGCACTTCCTCAGCTCCCATTACCACACTGGCAGGATGGAAATCCCTTCTCCGGCTTCACACACTTGTGGCAAGTTCAGGGAGGAGATCAGACGAGTCTTGCGCCTTGCCCTAGAGGGTTTGTAACTTCACAGAGAACAGGCACACCCCTAAGAAGAGAGAGATTTCTCTGCAGGAGGTGGTGGGTGCCAGCAGCAACTGGGCAGCTGGGAGATCTGTGGTGCTGTGTGAGGGGACTGCTGGGCTTTCCTGCTTGTCCCGTGTCCAGACAGGATGCGCACACCCCAGCTGGGGACCGCACTGCCATGGAGCTGGGGTAAAGGAACAGCCCCACACCCAGGTCGCAGGCAGGCAGGCAGAGAGATGTTCCTTGTTGGGCACCTTCACTTTCCACAACCATGCAGCAGCCAGTCCTGGTGATGGTGTACTCCTGCAGCCCCTCAAACATATTGCCACACTGGTGTGTGTCTCAACCCTGCTCCCACCCTCAGCACAGGCTGCACGTGTCTGGATGCAGCTGGACAGACCCCAGGATGCGGCTAGGCCAGCCTCCTGAGCAGTCATGACAAACAGCCAAACACTTGCATGGGCTTGCTGTCCTGCTGTGTGGAAACACATTAATTGCATTAGTATTTCCACTGGAAATTATAACTTAGATCCATTAACTTCAGCCAATTTCCTTACCCTGCATCTACTTAAAAGGACATCTCTGCTTTTTCCACGGCAGCGTCTTGTCAGTGCCACCGGTGCTAAATTTGTGGCAGGCAAGTCACATCCATGTGACACTTCAGAAAAGGCCACACATTACCTCCACCTCCTGTCTTCTCTTCACTTCCCCCAGAGGCAGCCCAGCATCTGAGCTACTGAAAAACAGAAAGCCCTTTTTATGAACAACTAAATCAGATCCCAAACCCCATTACTAATTAGCAAAGATGTGCTGTAATTTAGATCACCTTGGATGGTCTTTAGGTCATTCACAGGTGTAAAGTCAGGAGGATTAAGGGCTTAGAATATTTGTCTGGTACGGCTGCTACCAATTCCAGCAAAAATAATGGAGCTAGCTTCTTGGGTTTCCTGCCACCACAAAGTACACACATGCACACACTCTCTATTTTATGAATGTTTACATACCCGAGCTGCCAGGAATCTCACTCCCGTTGCTTCCCACCACCTTAACACACTTTCCTGTATCTCTGTGAATTTGTTTTCTCCCCGAGCAGCTGGTAATATCCCTTTCGCTTGGGAGCAGGCGGAGACCCGACTTCCTCGGGTGCCAGAAAAGCCTGGCAGAGGGCGCACCTACAAGCTGTGGTTTCCATCTCAAGCCATTTACACCTCCCAGTGGCTACCCAGAGATGTTCCATGGAAGAAGCGCAGGGCCAAAATAAAAAGAAGTATTAAAAAGTTACAGACAGGTGGGGAAAGGCCACACTGACATCCGCCTACTCCCCCTGAAAGGCCACAGAGTCTGAGGAGGCGCCAGGAACAGAGGAAACATCTACACCCGCTTGCAGAGAGCAGCAGAAAGGCACTTCCACACCTACACCTCCAGGGTCACAGCCGACAAAAATAGCATCAGACCCAAAAGATATGTATAGAATAGTGACTGCAGAAAGCCTTTGCTCATTTTGCACCCCCAGCAAAAATAAAGTCAGGAGGTTTGTCCTTCCTCTGTTTCCAGCCTCTGTAGATCGGAGCACCACTGCAGACAAGACATGCCTGTTTACCTGAGGATTCCCATGGGAGCAGGGGAGTGAAATGCCCAACTCATCTGAAATTCACAGGGGAAAACGTTGCTTGTGATGAAAGCACTTCCCTTTCCTACCCTGAAACTTTGGGAACTGAGTGGTAGGAGGGAGAATAAACCAAAACACCCCACCCCCACCTTGTTTTCAACAATTCAGGCTTTTTTGTACTCAAGTTCTTGCTCAGTAACTCTGACGCAAGCAGATCTGCAGGCTTCCTACTGCCAAATGGCTCCAGGTGAGGGGAAGTGCAGGTGTCTTAAGATAGTAACCTTGTTCTTTTGCCACAGGAGCTGCACCATCATCAAATATATTTGTGGCAAAGCTGGCACTTGGATTCAGTTTACACTCAGTGCTCCAAGTAACCTCTTATTACCCTGGCAGAGAGTTGAACTGGGCAAAGAGTGCAGCCACCCCATGAGACTGTTCTCCAGCCTTTAGCAGAGGCCAGCGTGTGAACCCGTGCTCAGCGGCTCGGGGACAAGATAGTGCTGATTTGAACATCCCAGTGCCAAACTGGATCAGACCAAAGGTCTGCTGTGGCTTTCCTCTTAGGTCCAAGAGCAGTCAATGCTTTTTTGGGAAAACAAGGATGAGAGAGTGATACTTTTGCTGTGCATTGCATCCAGCAACGCGTTGCAGAGGTCTGCCTTTGCCTTTAGTAAACCTCCAGGGACTTTTCCTCCATAAATTTGTCAAATTGCTTTTTTGACCCAGTTTATACTTTTGACCTCTACAGCATCATGTGCCAACGAGCCCACAGTTTTATACACACACACAATTGGAAAAAGTAATCCTTTAAACCTCCTGCCTTTATCATTTCATTCACTGCCCCCTTCTTCTTCCCCACCTTCTGGCCACTCTGGCCTGTTTCAGCTCCTGTGCAGGAAAGTGGTTCTTAATTCCTCTGCTAAATGTGTGCACAGGTCTAATGCAGAATCTTACCCCTCTGTGTTTTGTGACAAGTTTAGCATCTGCTTGCATTTGACCCAGGGAAGGAGAGGGCTCCAAAAGTGGCTCCTGTGCTGAGGACAAGTTTGAGAAGAGCTTGGGAGGTTCTGGACATTTATTCCTGCTTCCCAGGCCCAGCTGTAGTATCCCAACTGGAATGTGCTGGGCCTGGACGGACTGACTCACACAAGAAGGCTAGTTAGCATGGCCTTGCATTCATTCACTTTTTCAGTAATCTTCTTTAATAATTGACTTTCATTTATTCATTTACCTATCTTTATTCATTTGCATCTATCAAAGTTCTGGCATGGCTCTGGCGGGTGGTGTAAGGCTCCAATTTTTTCATTCCTCTGCTCGGTGTGAATTCATGCCCACACAAATTCCCACTCTGGCCCAGAGGGCTCTGACTTTTAGCCACGAGGTGGGGTGAGCAGCTAAATTCCTGAGCTGAGCATGTGCGCAGGCAATGCAGGGCAGACCACCATGAAGCCGGGGTCTGCCAAGCTAAATCACTGGAAAAAATTCCTTCTCGGCTTCAGCCTTTGCCACTTGATCTGCGGAAATGTGCAGCCTTAAACCCCAAGTTTCCAAAACAAATGCACACGGCACAGGCGAATAACACAAAAGCAGCAGGGGCAGAGGGCTGTGCTGGCGGAGGGGCTGCTGGCCCTGGGCTTGCCGCAATCCCACTCCGCGACCAGCCCCACGCCGTGGGTGGACGACAGGAGGGACCGGGCAAAAACCAGGCTGGGAGCGACTCGGTAGTGAAATAGTTATCTCGGCTGACTTTCTCGGTAACTCTTGGAAAGTCCCTGAAATGACGTTTCTAACTAACAATTAAAATGGGTTTAATTATAGAGAGGCTTAGAGCCCTGGGAACAAGCACCATCTACAGAACGAGTAAACAACTGCAGAAAATAATAGGCTGTTCGCTCCCCCGTCTACTCCTCACTTCTGGCCAAGGCGAGGGGAAAAAAAAGAAACTATAAAGAGAAGGAAATTTGAGGAACCTGATTGCTCTCCTTAAGGAAATAATAATAATAATGATCATTAAAAAAAAAAAAAAAAATCTGGAATAGCCCGAGCCTGTGGGCATTTCCCTCGGTTGGTTATTTTGGTTGTTCTTGAAGACCAAAGGAGGGGGAAAAAAAATCAGCCGCCAGCGCAAAGTCCAGATGCCGCGACTCCAAAGCAAACAGAGGAGGAAGTGGATCATTTGTTTGAAGTTTTCGGTGCGATGGCCGCTGGGGTCAGCGCTCTGCAGCCCAAGGCAGGGGTTTCTGTTCCCCAGCCAAGCCGGAGTGCGGGGAAGGAGGAAGAGCCTGCAGTGCCGGGGCAGGGCCCCCCCGCCCGCCTGCGCGGGGCCCAGATGCCATTGCTCAGCCTTGAATGAAACACCCACTGAACTTAGAGCTGGGCGAGCCTCGGCCCAGCTGGGGTTGAGGGGGATAACCGGGCAGAGACCGAGCGCCGGGGCGCCCTGCTATTGACCAAGCCTCCAGCAGTTCGGCTCCTTTTTATTTCTATACAGAAACTGCCACCACTGTCCCCCCATGTCTCTGCCATACCGATATCAGTATGAATAACTGAATCATACTTTGCTTACTAAAACCGGGAACAGATTATTTGCTTAGAGACCTTACTTTACTATTTTTTCTCAGTTTTACAGTGTTGAGTCCCGGGGACTGGGAGAAAAGGCAGGATTTATCAAACACCCTTTAAAAGGCAGACACACATTTTAACAACTTACATTACTGGGGATGTGAGCTATTTCCCCTTGCAGAGCCCGCCAGGTTCCACTAAAAATCAGAGGAAGGAGCAAGGCTCCGAGGGAGGGCAGGAGTGCGGCGGGGGGCGATGGGCACAGAGCCCTGCGGACACGGCTCCCGTGGGTTTGACTCCCGGCGGGCAGTCCCGGCCGCCGTTCCGCGGGAAGTGCCCGCGCGCCGCGGAGCCGC